>VMDO01020909.1:0-36469 GCA_007922755.1 Pedetes capensis
AAAAAGCCTTTAGAAGTACTTGTGATTTTGTTATCTATAAGGATTACAGAGATTTTTATTTTCTTCTTCTTCTTTTGGCAGTTGCAGATAGCACTGAATATCATTTAGAATCATCATCACTTAAAAATCATGATAGTTGTTAGACTACCTTCTATGTTATGTTATTTAATGTGTCAGTAAAGAATGGTGTGATTTAGTATATCACAAATTTGTTCTCTTGGTATTTTGAAACTTCCATATAATTGTTTTATAATTATTTTATAATTAATAATTGTTTTCAGTATTTTTTTACTTCTCTGTGTTTTATCTTATGTGTTTAAAAATATTAGTTGGTGAAGTGGATTGATAGGAATCACCAGACTGATAAAGGGCTTCATGGTGCAGAAAAGATGAAGAAACCTTATTCTAGAAAGTTCCTTCAATTCCAGTCTCATTACCAGAAATAAACTTAGCTGCCTGAACTATTTCATTGTCCACGTGATATCACAGAAGTGAATAATGGGCATGTGGGAGGCAAGGGTTTGTGTGCCTGTGTGTGAAGGGAGGTTTCAATTGAGCTATCAGAGTTCAAAGGATAAGGGCAGCTTGTGGGGTGGATCCAGAAGAGGATGAACATAGAAGAAGAATGGACCTGTAAGATGTTCCCTTGAAAAATCTCTTTTCCCATTTGTAAGAAGGAGGAAGAGGATTTCTTGGAGAAACATTTTCTGGGTATTTTAACCAGACTCCTCTCCAGCCTCTAAATTTCCTCCTGTGGACAAACAGCCTCATGAACTAAACAGGAAATTGGAGATCAAGGTGGCATGCCATCAATAGCCTCCAGAGATAATGATGCTGGGTAACAGACTTGAAGTCTTTGGGTCAACCATCTCAATGTTCTGGGTTTAATTTTAGTCAAGAAAATAACCATCATGTTGCTTTGACTTGACTTTCCTACCTCTAAATGTGTGCTGCCCAAATTAGGTAGGAAATTCCTGATACTCAACTGCTGTAAATTTCACGTGCCTCTGTGTGGAAGGGGGCTGGGATTTAGCTCAGTTGGTAGAGCACTGCCCTGCACTGTCTGAGGTCCCGAGTTCAATTCTCAGCACTGCAAAAATGGGAGAAGGGCCTGGCAATCCACTCCCAAGGCAATCCTGAAATAGTCAGCCATTGAAAACCCTATGAGGGTAGCTATGAGTCGGATACTGACTAGACAGCACCTAACAACAACAACGGTAATGTGTGGAAGGGGGCTGGGAGCTAGCTCAGCTGGTAGAGTGTTGGTTTGCATGCATTGAGGTTCAATCCCTAGGTTTAATCCTGCACAGCAAAATGGGGGAAGGACCTGACAACCCACTCCCAAAACAATCCTGAAACAACCAGCCATTGAAAACCCTATGAATAGTAGGAAGCACTGACATAGCACTGGGCATAGCACAGTGTTCGATAGTGTTTCATTCCGTTGTACACAGGGTCACTATGAGTTAGGCTTAACTCGATGGCACCTATTAATAGTAATAATATGTATGGAAGGTCATTATGGAGAATCCTTGTTCTTCTTATTTGATAAACCTGAAGAGAAATAAGTGGTGAGTTCCAGTGAAGTGGTTGGCAGGTCTCTCCAAGATCTTTCTGGACTGCTCAGAGATGAGTCTCATTGATATCTGCCATTGGAAACCTCAAGGGTGGAGAGTGAAAACCAGGAGCATTGACTGGTTTGCTGTGATTCCTGCCTATGCCCTTACTATAGCCAAATCCCCTTGTACAAGTGACTTCCTCTGCTACAGATTTCGTTTACACATCTCTAGAAGAGCAGTGATAGGCCTGGGGTTTAAATCAGTTGGTAGAGTGCTTGCTTAGCACACACTGAGGCCCTGGGTTCAATGCCAAGCACCAAAAATAAAATAAAAAAGAATAAAATAAAACAAAATACCCAAAACAATGATAATCATCAGATGATCAGCAAGGTCTACATCACAAATGCCATCTAGCATAATGTAGACATGTATTGAATGTGAATTTATCCACATCCGTCCAACCTGAAATCAAATGGCTCAGCCTGCGTACTAGCCTTTTCTGGGATGAATTTGTTCTCTCTGAAAAGCCTGTTCATAGGTATTTTCCTTAATTTTCCATGTTTCTTTTCCTAAAAGTGTAAGGGAGAGCTAAAATTTGTTTGTTTTTGATACTTCAGTGAATGTTGTTGTTAGGTGCCGTCGAATTGGTATCCGACTCATAGCGACCCTCATAGGGTTTTCAATGGCTGACTGTTTCGGGATTGCCTTGGGAGTGGATTGCCAGGTCCTTCTCCCATTTTTGTGGTGCTGGGAATTGAACTTGGGACCTCAGAGACTGCAGCACAGCGTTCTACCCACTGAGCTAAATCCCAGCCCACTTCAGTGAATAGACTCCAACTATTCTGTGGTAGGGGCTGGGATTTAGCTCAGTGGGTAGAGCACTGCGCTGCAGTCTCAGAGGCCCCAAGTTCAATTCCCAGCACCACAAAAATGGGAGAAGGGCCTGGCAATCCACTCCCAAGGCAATCCCGAAGCACTCAGCCATTGAAAACCCTATGAGGGTCGCTATGAGTCAGATACCGACTCGACGGCACCTAACAACAACAACAATTCTGTGGTAGAGAGTAACGGTCTCCAGCAGCACAGTAGCCATAAAATTAAACCACAGCAACACAATTAAGAAAAGTAGCTGCCTAAGTTTTAACATGTCTGCACCTATACCACCCTGGGATCTGATCCTATCTGCTCTTGGAAGCAAAGCAGGCCTGGGTCTGGTTAGCCCTCAGGTGGGAGACTGCCTGAGGATACCAGGTACTGTAGTCTTGGGAGAAGGAACTGGCAGCCCACTCGGGAAACAAGCCATCAGAAACCCTATGAATAGCAGAAAAGCACTGACAATAGAGCTGGGCATGGCAGTGTTGGGTGGTGTTTCTTTTGGTTGTACGTAAGGTCACTGTGAGTTGGACCTGACTCAACATGCCTAACAACAACAACAACAACAACAACAATAATTTTTAACATAAGAACATGGTCTCTTATTTATTCAATGTTTCACCCAGTACTTCTCATTTTTAGACTGCCATAACAAAAACATCTGAGAATGAGTAGAAAGAATAAAACATTTGTAGGTAAGAACTGTGGTCTCTCTTCGCAAGTGGCCTACATTGTACCTGGAGAAACAGAGAGACGTTGCCAAATATGAGAATTTTTGAAGAACTGAAGTAGTCTTCTTCTATGTCTTTCTCCATCTCAGTGCACCCTCATATGGTTCCCTCCTATCTAGGAGATGGGTAGGGGGTATAGTATGCATATACTGGACAAAGAGATAACTCACATCCTTGGTAGGACAGAGCAGCTCAGCATGAAATTTCATCAAGCTATTCCAAATGGTGTGCTATTTAAAACACATGAATTGTTTATGTCTGGAATTTTTCATTTAATAATTTTAGACCACCAAGTGGAGCATGGGCAATGGAAACTATAAAAAGCAAACCTGCAAAAAAAGAGAGGACTGTACTTTTCCTTCTGTGTTCTGAACATGTGTGAATGTTAATAGCATCGACACCATTCCCTGAGCCAGAAACACCGACATAATGGCAACACTGAGTAGATTTCTCCTGGGCTTAAAATACCCAATAGCTTCCAATTGCTATTGGAACAGTCTAAACTCTTTAGCAGGCTCTTTGCATTCCTTCATGAGCTAGGGCTTACTTCTCTAATTTTATGACTCTCAACTATGTTCACATGCTATATCCCTCCACACCATGGGCTATATTGTTGTTGTTGTTGTTGTTAGGTGCTGTTGAGTCGGTATCCAACTCATAGCGACCCTCTGTACAACAGGGGAAACACTATTGTCAGTGCTTCTCTGCTGTTCATAGGGTTTTCAATGGCAGATTGATTTTTGGAAGGGGGTTGCCAGGTCCTTCTCCCAAGCCTACAGCTTCTGGTGTTCCCAGGTGGTCTCCCATCCAGGTACTAACCAGGCCCAACCCTGCTTAGCTTCCAAGATCTGACGGGATCCAATGCCACAGGGCTATGGCTGCAGGCTTATGGACTATAATGCTTTTGTAATAAATGCTTGCTTATATTTGTGGTGCAACCAGAATGCTCCTTGAAAGCAAGGATGGCTACACTGCATCTCACGTATGTGGACATGTTGTAAGGAAGAACCAGTCCCCAGAGAAGGACGTCATGTTTGAGAGAGAAGTGGGTTAATGAACAAAAGGAAGACCCTCAACTAGATGGATTAACACAGTGTCTGCAACAGTGGGCTTACTGATAAAGAATTCGGTGCCTGGCACAGTGTCAGGGAGTGCTTTGTTCTCTTGTACGCAGGGTCACTACAATTCAACCTTACTTGACGGCACCTAGCAATATATTTGCCTGCAGCTGTAGCCCTGTGGCATCTGATCCCGTCAGATCTCAGAAGCTAAGCATTGTCGGGCCTGGTTAGTCCTTGGATGGGACACTGCCTGGAAACACCAGGTGCTGTAGGCTTGGGAGACGGACTTGGCAACCCACTCCCAAAAATCAGTCTGCCATTGAAAACCCTATGAATAGCAGAGAAGCACCGACAATAGTGTTTTGCCTGTTGTGCATAGGGTCGCTATGGTCGGACACCAACTTGACAGCACCTAACAACAACAACAACAACAACAACAAGCAATATATTTGAGGTGTGACTCATTCTGCTCCCTCATATTTCATCGTTCCTGCTGTTCCTGTCCCCACTAGCACTGGCCCCTGACTGGCCCTGACAGCAACCCCGTACAAGCCTCTTCCTCCTTGATAACTTTCCATTCCTTTTTGAGATGCATTTCCTGTGTTATATAATCTCTTTGGGTTTACCATAGTTTGGCATTTTAAGACATGGTTCTGATTCAGGATCCCTGGATTTTTAAAGGGCCCTACAGGTGAAATTGATACAATGAATCATGAATCATCATTTAGAGAATACTAGCACACTTTGTAGTTGTCTATTTATTTGTATTCTCCTCTAAGCTGTGAGTTCTATGGGGCAGGAAATATATCTATCTTATTTACTGAGAAATACATAATCTAGCAATAAGAGGCACTGAATACATTTTTGTCAAATAAAGGCACAGCCTTTGTGAATTTTCCTTGACTGTCCAGGGACTCTATTCCATAACTTTAAGGTTGTTAGGTTGGAGTCTCTGGGTAAGTGAAATGTAGTTAAGCCATTTTAGTAAGTCATGTCTCATAACAACTTATTATTCAAATTGCTCATATAGCACTGAAATCATTCCTAGGATTCTTCATCAGATATATAGTAGAGCTCATATTGTGAATGCTAATGGTTTCTGATTTATTTTTATATATAGAAATGAAGATTTGCTAAAAGTCAAAGCCAATATTAGCTTTCTTGACATATCATTATTCCTTATCCTTGACCAATATTTACTAAGAGCTTCTTTTGAGAATAACATTGCGGGATACGTGTTAGGAATAAATTGTTAAGTATAAATGCCATTAGGAAGTCCAGGTAAATGTCAAGGTAAATGTAAGTAATGTGGAATTAGATGGGGGTTTACACACACACACACACACACACACACACACACGCACTTACTTTAAGCTGTTACAGTTTTGTTTCTTGTGAATGTTATCTAATATTTTTTCTAAGTGTTATGCTGAAAGTAACTTAAATACATACCAATTGAAATAGAAATGAAATGTTTCCTCTGTAAGGAAAATTTTTTCCTCTATAGCTTCTGTGCTGTTTCCAATAATCATCATCATACAGCTTATTTTTTTTTTGTTATTACCTTTCTTTGCCCTCATTAAAATAATTAAAAATATGTTAAATATTATGTTTGAAGAGTTAATATTGGTTTTACATGTTTTTAAAATGATATAAGTAAATGTTATTCCTTTGGAGTGTATGTTTAAAAACTGGATAAGATCAAAAGAATGGTTCATATAATTTACATGAGTTACTACTTTGGTATTGTCAGATTGTCGTTGTTTGTTGTTGTTAGGTGCCGTCGAGTCAGTATCCGACTCATAGCGACCCTCTGTACAACAGGGGAAACACTATTGTCAGTGCTTCTCTGCTGTTGATAGGATTTTCAATGGCAGATTGATTTTTGGGAGGGGGTTGCCAGGTCCTTCTCCCAAGCCTACAGTTTCTGGTGTTCCCAGGCGGTCTCCCATCCAGGTACTAACCAGGCCCGACCCTGCTTAGCTTCTGAGATCTGATGGGATCGGATGCCACAGGGCTACAGCTGCAGGCATTGTCAGATTATATGCTGGTAATTCTGTCTTCAAATTACATAGGATAGTCGCTTTCTTTAAAAAACTACAGCTGAATCTGATTATTAGTATAAGGCATAAAAATTGTACCACATTTTGATAATTTATGAAGGTATACAAATTAACCCCTAATGTCATTTGTGGTAAGAGTCATAGTCAATGTTTGAGATCGACAGTTCTTTGTTTAATATGTTTTTAAAATTTTTAATTGACACATAATAATTTTACATATTTATGGGGCATATTGTGATACCTCAATAGATACATACAATGTGATGGTCAGATCAGGGCACCTGGCCTATCTATCACCTCAAGCACTAACCGTTTCTTTCTCTTTGGAATGATCACAATCTCCTATACCAGCTACTTTGAAATATACAATTAATTGCCAAACATACATCATTTGCTGTGCTTTTAACATTGGAAGTTATTCCTCCTAACCAACTGTGCCTGTTAACCATTATCTTTCCACCTCCACTCTCTTCCCCATCCCAGCCTCTGGTAGCCAGCATTCTGCTTTCTAAAATACTGTACGATGAGCCTTTTTAGCTTCCACGTATAAGTGCAATCGTGTCGTATTTGTCTTTCTGTGCTTGACTTAGCGTAATGTCCTCTAGGCTCACGATGCTGCAGCAAATGACAGAATCTCATTCTTTTTTACAGTGGAATAAAATTGTACATATGTACCGCGTTTTGGGCCCGTTCCTCTGTCAACGGTGGTGTTTATCCTTCTTTTACAGGAATGAAAAGTAGACTCTATCAACTGATGGCAGCAGCTTAGAATACGGAGTTGAGAAAGACAAAAGCTGCTCCTGAGCCCAGATGGAAAGATAACAGTGGCTGATGACAGATCGCTAATCCAGGCAGTGGGGATAAAGTGTGGAGGCCATGCCGTGCCTTTGTTAGCCTTGCTTTTGAATATAACACCCATGTGGACAAGCAAGTGTAGAGTATAATTTTTTAGACTAATTCTTGCGAAGATTGCCTAGTGAAGGTTTGCAGAAAGCCTTCAACCCCTGGTGCCCATCTGTGTGTGACCTATAACGTCATTCCTCCTATGTGGAGACTTAAACAAAAAATTATCTAATTTATGTTGTTGTGTTGTTGTTAGGTGCCGTCAAGTCATGTCCGACTCATAGCGACCCTCATAGGGTTTTCAATGGCAGATTGTTTCAGAATTGCCTTGGGAGTGGGTTGCCACATCCTTCTCCCATTTTTTGCGGTGCTGGGAATTGAACTCAGGACCTCAGAGACTGCAGAGGGGCACTCTACCAACTGAGCTAAATCCTAGCCCATCTAATTTATAGTGTTACCAATTGTGCATTTTATTCATTATTCTAATAAGTCAATTCTCTGCTAAAAAATACATATTTCCAAGCGTATGGGGTTTAACTTCCTAGTTATCACTGTTTAAACTTTGCTTAGGATTATTTGCTTTCCACTTCTCCTCCAAAAGCGTGAAGGCTGGAGTGGAGGGAGGAGAGAAGGCGAGGAAGAAGAGGGGAAAAGAGGAAAGGAGGAAGGAAATCGCAAAGGAAGAAGAGAGAACAGAAGTGGGGATCTCAGCAGGAGGGGGGCACACAGTTCTAGAAAATTTAATTGCAACAGCACATCCCAAGAGAAGGGGAAAATGAATCCTTAAAAGGAAGTGGGAAAGACTCAACCCTCTCAGGGTCGTCTCCGGGGAGGCTGTATGGACGATCTGCACTCCTGCAATCGATAAGCTCATTTGCAGTTAAGCTAAGGACAGGCTGCCGGTAATGGGGATCCCCCACGTCCCCCCAGGGTCCGAGCTGTGGGAATCGCAGGGGAAGTCTGGAGTTGAACGGATGATGTCATGGAGCTGGGGAGAGGTGAAAGTAACTTCCCCTGTTGTGGGTGGGACCCTGGTGACCTGGCTTCAATTAGCAGAGACAGAGGGGGGTCAGACAGGGAGGGAAGCTGTGGGAACTGGAGCCGCAGGAGATTCTACGGGTCCCATAATCAGGGAGGGGAGGAGGAGAGAGATATAGGTCAGTTGTTTATTCACTGAGGGGTCAGGGGGAGCGTAGGAGTCCTTCAGCCGGCCCAACTGTTTGTGAATGGCAAGAAGAGGAAGCAAATGCAAAGATGGAAAAGAATATGTGTGACCTTTGCCTATTGGCTAATATGGAAGAGGTGAAATTTGTATTCAGAATCTGTGCCTTCACTGAGATACTGGATATTCTCTTCATTTTGCTTCTAAAAGGGAAGATCTTTCTTTCTTTCTTTCTCTCTCTCTCTCTCTTTCTTTCTTTCTTTTTCTTTTTTTCTTTTCTTTTCTTTTCTTTTTTTCTTTTTTGGTGTAGTACTAGAGGTTAAACTCAGGGTCCCACAAATGCTTTTTAAACGCTCCACCACTGAGCTGTAGCCCCCAGCCCATTTTTTATTTTTTGAGACAGGGTCTCGCTAAGCTGTGCTGGCTGCCTCTGGTCTGGAACTTGTGATCTTTCTGCCTCCACCTCCCAAGTTGCTGGGATTACAGAAGAACATTCATTTTCACCGATGTAGAAGAACCACTGATTTCAGTTTAAAGAGCCAGTGGTTGGTAGTGAGAAGAGGGTGTGGAGAGAGGGCTCTCCTAGCCTGTGGCGCAGCAACCTCATCAGAGTGGAGAACTTGAGACATTTGAGAAGGAAGGAGCTTAGAAGCAGCTGAGACCTAAATTTAAGGGTTGTTGTTGTTGTAGTTAGGTTCCATCAAGTCATGTCCGACTCATAGTGACCCTCATAGGGTTTTCAATTGTTGTTTCGGGATTGCCTCAGGAGTGGGTTGCCACATCCTTCTCCTGTTTTTGCGGTGCTGGGAATCGAACTCGGGACCTCAGAGACTGCAGTGCAGCGCTCTACCAACTGAGCTAAATCCCAGCCCAAATTTAAGGGAGGTGGTTGGAATTGTGAAGGCCGATTCCAAAGGGAATACTCTAAGGTAGCAACAACCAGAGTGTTTGATGAATTTTTATAATTTACTTTGTATTCTAATAGCCTTCTCACATCTTTTGGATAACAAATAATGAAAAATTTAAAACTATGTTTCAGTTCGTTTGAACAGTGGCATCGTGAATGGGGGTAGAAATGTATCAAGGTGAGGGTATTGTGTTGTTAGGTGCCATCCAGTTGCACACTGTGTCATTGTGTCTGCTATTTGCAAGGTTTTCAATGGCAGACTGTGAGGGATTGTATTGGGAGTGGGCTGCAAGGTCCTTCTTTCCCTTTAGGCGGTCCTAGGGACCGAACCCAGGGCCTCAGAGAGTGCAGAGCAGCATTCTATCAACCTAGCTAAACCCCAGCCCAGGGTGAGTTTAGCTTTTGAATATTTGCTGTGACTTTTCCTAATTCATACACTTGTTATGATGATTAAAGCGTTACAGTGTGTAAATTCTCTGGTCCACAGAGGACTTACAAAAAATGTTAGGTCTCAGTTTCTCCTCCTTACTTTAACCTTAGTGTGTTGGCTGAAATATGTAAAGGCAAATTTCCACCAACTGACTGCTTTGGGAGTTCTATAAAACTTCTCTTTTACAGCAAATACTAATTCTAATAAAACACTTCAGGTGACTTCTTTGTCCCCTTGACCTTCTACAGTAAAATACAATTGACCATAACATATGCCATGGAAATTGGATAACCATATATTCTAAAAATAAAATTCTGTAAATAAAGGTGGGTCTTACAAAGCAGGAAGAAGATGGCACCAGAAGAGGAGATTAATGTAGGGAATTTCCACAGAGGTGAGGCAAGGTTAGGAGCACAGGAGAGACCTGAAGCTGGAGGAGAGGGCAACCAGGGGCTCTGGCTTTGCATACAGAACAGCAGCCACCAGCAGCAGCAGGGCAGGGAAAGAATTTGGGACAAGGACAAGTTATTTCCAGACCTCATTCGGCTCCTGCCAGGGACTCCCATGAGCTGAAGTGAATGGGAAGCCAGAGTGGTTCATCCAGAGAGAGGACCTGGGGAAGGAAGCAATTATGCAGCACAGTTAGCAGTGGACTGGGTATGATTTTATAGAAAATCAAAGTCAAAGGAAGCCTCATTCGAATACCTTTTTTTTTTTTTTTTCTCTGAGTTCTCCATCTCTTCCAGTCCAAGGTGAAATGCCAGAACCTGATCATTTGAGTTTGGAAGATAAATAAGTTAGGGAGTTAACTCTGTCAGGACAGAGAATTGGAGCAGCGATTCATCAGATAATATTCTGCTTCTTCTTGTGCACTGATAGGACAGCGGGGCATGATTTAACTGGCTTAATGTCCAGTGTTGGCTCCTTAGAGGGAAATGAAGAGGACTCCACACTGAGATCAGGTGGGAGGGGTTAAAACGTCTGTCCGAAGGGCTGAAGTAAGTTCCCCATCTATTGTTCACCTCACTCTAGTCCCCAGGGCACTGCAAGGCGTCACCGCAGGGACTCCGCTTTGGCCTCTGGACTCATGACTTCCTTGGGAGCCATCTGTCTGGCAGTGAGAGGAGGAGGAGACGTTCTGCCAGATAAGAGCTTCCAGACGTTGATGAAATTGGGTTCATCCCTGCCCTGTTTCCTGGTCCTTGGTGTCTCACCTGAGGGTGAACTCAAGAGAGAGCCAACTGGGAGATGATGTCCTAAGCGTCCTTCTGACATCTGTTTTACAGAAGCCAAGCAATTTGTGAGGCTTGATCCATCACAAGAGGGTAAATAGCAGTTCACATTTTCAAGTGAATTTGAGAGCAAAGGTGAAATCTTTAATTGTTGTTAGGTGCCCTTGCGTCAGTGTCTGGCCCATAGCGACCCTACCTACAACAGGAGAAACACTATTGCTAGTGCTTCTCTGCTATTCATAGGGTTTTCAATGGCGAATTGATTTTGGGGAGTGCGTTGTCAGGTCCAGGCTTCTCCCAAGCCTGCATCACCCAGTGTTCCCAGGCGGTCTCCCATTCAAGGACTAACCAGGCCCCACCCTGCTTAGCTTCTGAGATCTGATGGCATCCGTGGCCATAGTGGGACAGCTGCAGGCAAAATCTTTAGTAAAGTGACAATTTAGGACTTTTTGTGTGCAGTGACCTGGATTAACAGAGAAAATAAGTCTGTGAGTTTGGGGGGGGGGATGATAACCTCAGTCAAATCTAGAAAACATACACCAGAACACCCTTTTCTCCACTAGCTAGAAATATGTGGATATATGGAGGCGTCAAAGCATAAACATTGTAAAAATTTTTACAAAATTTTTGTTAGGTGCCGTCGAGTCGGTATCCAACTCATAGCGACCCTCATAGGGTTTTCAATGGCTGACTGTTCCGGGATTGCCTTGGGAGTGGATTGCCAGGTCCTTCTCCCATTTTTGTGGTGCTGGGAATTGAACTCGGGACCTCAGAGACTGCAGTGCAGCACTCTACCAACTGAGCTAAATCCCAGCCCGTATCATGTATACCAATGTAAAATCCTATTATTTCATTATAATCAAGTTTCTCTTCAAACAACCTTGAGATAAGACTATCTCTTCTTTGATATATTCCTTAGATTTCTATAAATGTAATGATGAAACTTGTTGTTTTGTTGTTGTTGTTAGATGCTGTGAGTTGGATCTGACTCATAGCGACCTTCATAGGGTTTTCAATAGCTGATTGTTTCGTGATTGCTTTGGGAGTGGACTGCCAGGTCCTTCTTCTGTTTTTTGTGGTGCTGGAGGTCGAACTCAGGGCCTCAGAGAGCACAGAGCTGCACTGTACCAACTGAGAAAGCCCAATGATGAGGTTATCAATCATAAAATTCCCAGAAATTCACTGCCTGGAAAAAAGGAAAGGGCACTGAGCTGGTTGCTGCCATAAAGCATTTTCATTTAGAGTATGATATACCACACTCTTAAAGTTAAGTACAGTTATACTTACAATGCACTTCAGCATTTTCTCAGATGGGAGCATGTTTCCACATGATATATCAAAGTAATCTTTTAGAAACAAGGACATCCTCTTTGTTTTGTCTAAAGTCCCAGCAATGTTTCTCCATTTCGGTTAACATAAAACCCAAGCCACTCATGGTTCAGAAGGTCCAGCGTGATCCAATTGCTGCCAACTTTAATCACCTCATTTGCTGTCACTCTTTCTGTATATGTAGGGGTCCTGTGTTGGCCTCTGGGGACCAAGATACTCCCTCCCCCCAAAAAAATACTCAGAATACCAAAATCCATGGTTGCTCAACTCTCTTATGTAAAATGCATAAAATAGCACTGTTGTTGTTGTTAGGTGCCATTGAGTTGTGTTGGACTCATAGTGACCCTCATAGGGTTTTCAATGGCTGATTGTTTCAGGATTGCCTCGAGAGTAGATTGCCACGTCCTTCTCCCATTTCGTGGTGCTGGGAATCGAACCCAGGGCCTCAGAGACTGCAGACTGGTGCTCTACCAACTGAGCTAAATCCCAGCCCCATATAAAAATAGCACAGTATTTGCATATACTTGGGCACATCCTCTAGCGATCTTTAAATCATTTCCAGATTATTTATAATACTTAACGCAATGTTATATAAGTAGTTGTTATACTGCACTGTTTGGGGAATACTGACAAGAAAAATGTGCCTGCTCAATACAGTTTTTTGCTTTGTTTTCAAATATTTTCCATCCATCGTTGGTTGAGTTCAAGAGGGCTGAGCCAGCAGATGGGGAGGACAATTGGTGTCCTCTGGCCATATCGAGCTCCTCATTGTCCCTTGACTATGCCAACTTTGCTGTTGCCTCAGGGTCTTTAAGATTTCTGTCCTTTCTGCCCACGTGGTGCTGCCCTCAGCATGTCTGTTGGCTCACTCTGCTACCGTTCAGGTGTGGAAGCAAATGTTAGCTCTGCAGAGAGACTCTCCCTGAAGACTGTTCATACCAGTGCCATCCTGATGGGCCTTGATCCTTAATCTTGACTTGGGTTTACTTTTTCTTTTCTTTTCTTTTCTTTTCTTTTTTTTTCTTTTTTTTTTTTTTTTTTTTTTTTTTTTTTTTTTTTTTTTTGCAGTACTGGGGATTGAATCCAGGGCCTCGCGCCTGCATGCTCTGCAAGTGCTGGACCACTGAGCTGCACCCTCAGCCCATTTTTTATTTTTTGAGACAGGGTCTTGCTAAATTGTGCAGACTGCCTCTGGTCTCGAACTTGCGATCCTCCTGCCTCTGCCTCCCAAGCCACTGGGATTACAGGCGTGTGCCACCACGCCCGGCTCAATTTATATTTTCTTCAGAGTATATACCAGTAACAGAACATTGACTGAAAATTGCTTGTTTCATTATGCACATATTTATAAACCTGTATTTCTTCCCTTTGAATATAATCACCTTGGGGCAAATACGTGTTTGGTGACAGCTTTGCTTCTGGTGCGTAAACCAATACCTGGCAAAACAAAACCGTTACTCAATAATTTTTGAGGCAGTGTTTGTACCTCTGAATTGAAGTCCTGTTTCCTGAGTCTTTTTCTGGTTTTATCTATAACCTCAAGATAAACATGACTTGTTGTTGTTGTTGTTGTTGTTAGGTGCCATTGAGTCGTGTCGGACTCATAGCGACCCTTATAGGGTTTTCAATGGCTGATTGTTTCGGGATTGCCTTGGGAGTGGGTTGCCACGTCCTTCTCCCATTTTTGCAGTTCTGGGAATCAAACTTATGACCTCAGAAACTGCAGAGTGGCGCTCTACCAACTGAGCTAAATCTCAGCCCACTAAACATGACTTGGATTAACTTTTAATGTCTTTAAAGTTTAACTTATCACCTATAAAATAATGTCAATTTTTTACTTTCTCTGGATCACCATATCCATAAGCAGCTTGCAATTCTTACAGGCAAACTATTTTATTTGACAAAATTATATCTATAGCCATAAGAGATCTGTTTTGAGCTTGGTGAGTGTTTGAATGGTTCAAGAACTAAACTTCAACCATTGTCACAGGATGTGACTAAATGTCCCTTTTATTAAGAAATCTGCCCTTTCTACTGAGCATGGCAAAATTTCTTTGTGTTTTGAAGTGAAAGGACAATAGTTAGGCAATATTTATTTTTCGCATATTTGCACAGTTTCACTTTCCATGTGAGTTTGTTTTCATGGGGTCAATGTGTGAATTATATTGATACAAATGTGGGCAATGAAACCATTATATTTATTAATTTAAACTGATGAGTTGATAGTTTTACTATCTGGTGATCATCTGCTTGTGTTATATGAATCAGTCCCTGAAGATGGATAACTGTTTTTTAGTCTGGACAAAATTGGCGATTTTTTTTGTGGGGGGGGGAATATGGCATTCTAGGGCTACCTTTGGAGGATTAGAATTGGAAGGCAGTCAGCTTTTACAAAGCGAACACCCAATCTATCCCTCACTAAGATCAACAGCCTCCTTCAAGTGTTGCCTACAAAGATCACAATAGATTAATTTCTCTTGGTCCTTTAACTTCATCTAAGGGTTATAAAGTAGTATGTACCGTTTTATGACTGTTCCCTTTTTAATATTGATTCATGGCCTATTATTGCATTTTCTCATTACCTATTCTGTTGTAGATGGATTTTATTTTTATTGGCTGGGGGTTTTATGCACTGTATGCTATTAAACTTTTGTATATGTCCACTGGAGTTCATACATAGGACTTTCTGTTGGGTGTATGCCACCCACTAGAATTTCTTTGTACACACGTGTGCAGATTTACTAGATACTACCAAGAAGTTACTCAAAGGAATTGTATCAAGGTGTTTTCCTGACATAAATGTGTAAGAGTGTAATTTTCTACATTCTTTAAATTTTAGTTTAGTTGTTTAGTAGTATTATGGTGGATATTTAGTAATATATTCTGATTTTAAATTATGTTACTGTAATGATAAATGATGCTGAGCATCTTTTGACGTATTTATTGGCCATTTGAAAGTTAAAAATAAATTATGTTCATTTACTATTTCTGCAGGTTAAGAAAAGGCCTACATTTCTCAAGAGCCTTCGAAGCCATGCAGTAGGAAAACTACCCTAAAAACTTTACAGATCTACAATACATTGACGGTATATGACAATACCTGGAAACAGCCAACATGCAAGTTGACACTAATGGTGAGTCCAAGTCCCCAACAGAAAATCACAAAATAGACACTATAAGTAGGTCCTAAATTCATCTCAGAAATTTATATTAGCCCAAGTGAAGCAGGACCCTGATGGTTCATAGAATTTTCTTGGGCTGTAAGAACATAAAGTAGGGCAGATATCCCTATGTGTGAAAGATAACCTTAGCATTGAGTTCTCACAGGAAAGTCTCCCATGAAAGAAAGAAATTGGCTCAGAGAATGTGTACTAGGGATGGCTTCCAAATACTTTACATCTAGACCGTGTAAACGCTGACCAGTTACATGGATGCCAACCTTAACTGGATGTAAACCAATGCGTATCAGTCCTGGATATCAGGATGTTAGGGACCAAAATAGAGACAGCAGGTACACAAGAAAGAAGTATAAAAAAGAAAATATGCTGTTGGAAAAATCACTTTCCTTCATAGTTTTGTTTATACCTAGTCTCTAAGTTCACTGTTGAGAAACCTATGTTCCGCTGATAATCAATATCACTAATTCATTATGAGTCTATATAAATTAATGTCTTCCTAAAGGCATATCTGCTTATTTCTTTAAAATGAGGAATAATATCTTCCTCATTTTTTCTAATTTGCTTCATATAATATAGGTTCAGATTTCAAAATCAATTAAGCCTATTTTGAACAGAAGGCATTTTTGGGGGTAACTAAGTGGGTATTCACTAAATGTTTCAGCTTCTTCTTTTGATTTCATGAAATCAAGGTGACATATATAACACATACCAATATTTTCATTAGAGGAATATTTAAATAAGTCATTCTAAAGTTGTTCTGAATTTAGAACACAAGCTATAGTCAAACTTATAAAGCTTATCCCTACTGAAACTAAAAACAGCTTCTAATGTTTATGAGGGGCTGGGATTTAGCTCAGTTGGTAGAGTGCCACTCTGCAGTCTCTGAGGTCACAAGTTTGATTCCCAGCACCGCAAAAATGGGAGAAGGATGTGGCAATCCCAGAACAGTCAGCCATTGAAAACCCTATGAGGATCTCTATGAGTGGGACACAACTAGATGGCACCTAACAACAACAACACAACAACAACAACAACAACAACGTTTATTGTGTTTCATGACCTTGAATTTTTTGATTAGTAGTGTGATTCGAGAGGTGAAAGCTTAGAACCTACAAAATACTTTCACTAGATGTACATTTAGGTACATAATGTATTCAGAATAACATATTCAGCATATAAACCATAGTTATAGTTTTAAAACCTACTGGAAACTTTAGAAAGCCTAATTGTTTAGTGACAAATCTCATGACCTTTATATTACCTATTGCATTTGATTTTATTTTTAGTGCTTTCAATTATCTTGCTGACATTCAGATGTTTCACTGTGAATTAATTTGTATCTGGCAGAGTTTCATCCTCCTTGAGGGGGGGTGTGAGCCATTATTCCTTCCATCTTATGCACAGCATTTCCCCATAGTCATTTGGGTAATAATGAACTATTTAAGCATTTCTGAATACGCAGAGTGGGCACCAGTTTGGCGGTCCTTTATTTGGAGTGAGGAAAATGATCTTATAATGTTGGCGATTAGGTTAATTACTTCAAATGGACAGATTCAATATATGAATGCAGAAAATGAAACCTGAGAAATGAATAATGTTGCTAAACACATAAACAGCATCCATAAATGATTTACCTTTGTATTAGGTAGCATTAGAAAAGTCAGCTAACCGAAGTTACATAGATTAAAATTTGACTTATCTTTTTAGATTGACTTAATCTTTTTAGATTAAAATTTGACTTATCTTTGTTATGTCATTATCTTTGCTGTTTTCCAAGATTCTCTGCATTTCGATATCAATATCTTATGTGCAATTTTTTTAGCTTTCCACTTCAAAACTTAAACAAATTGTTGCCCTTAATATCACCTACATGAGGCAGGCATTTCAATCCCTTAGAGAAAATTCGAGGCTCCCTAGGTCAGCTTGCTTCTATAATAGTTTTGGGAAGCCCCAAGGCCGCATATAAATAAGCATATTTGAAAGCCTGTGGCAGAGTGTGCATAATGTGTAGGTAATGACTACCATGTACTGAGCTGAATTCTCAATTCAGGCTGGCTAACAAACTAGAAAATGAACATAGCTAATTTAAACGAGTTCTGGTAGAGAGAAAAATTCACTTACTGCTACTCTTATTAAAATGGATTGTGCATATTATTTAATTATTACTACCATTGCTCTGCATTAATTAGGCCACCACAGCCTTGCTTGATATTCTGCGACATAGACAGAGAGGTGGTACAGGGCCAGAGGTTGACGATCCACTTAAACTGCCAGGAAAATAAACATGTGCCAAGTGGTCTTTGTGAGAACAAAGCAACCATCCTGAAAAGGGAAGAGGTAGGGGGAGGAAGAAAAATATATGGGAGATAGTGGGAAATTATGTATGGGCAGTATTTGATAATAGAATATTGGTTTTTTGCTGGGCATAGTGGTGCAGGTCTGTAGTCCCAGACACTTGGAGATGTAGGCAGGAGAATTGTGAGTTCGAGGCTAGAGGCAGCCTGTGTAACTTATCAAAACCCTGACTGAAGATAAAAATTTAAAAGTGGGTTGCAGGTACAGCCTAGTGGTAGAACACTTGCAAAGTATGTGCAAGGTCCTGGGTTCAATCCTGCCAATATGACACACTCGCACACACACGTGCGCACACACACAGAATTCTCTCTCTCTGTCTCTGTATGTGTATGTATATGTGTGTATATGTATATACGTGTATGTATATTTGTATATATATGTATATGTGTGTATATATGTCATATATATGTACATATAAATATATATGTATATATGTCCGTATATATGTATATATGACATACACACACACACACACACACACACACACACACACACACACAAACGTCTGCAGCCACAGCACCTTACCATCCAATCCTGCCCGATCTCAGGAACAATTGCTAAGCAGGATCAGCCTGGTTAGTCCTTGGATGGGAGATTGCCTGGGAACACCAGGTGGTGGAGGCTAGAGAAAAGGACCTGGCAATCCACTCCAGAAACAATCATCTGCCATCGAAAACTCTATGAATAACGGAGAAGCACTGACATAGTGGCAGGCATGGCATCTTGTTGAGGAATGTTTCATTCTGTTGTACTGTTGTACATAGGGTTGCTATGAGTTGGACTTGACCCGGCGGCACCTAACAACATCATGTGTGTGTATTTACATATATGTATATATATACACACACGTATATGCATATTATATATGTATGTATACACACATATACAATAAATATGTGTGTGGGGGGGTATCTTTTTTTGTGTGTGTGGCACTGAAGGGGGAGTGGAACCCAGGACCTTACAATACTTCGCAAGTGCCCTAGCACTGAGCTGCATCCCCTGCCTCCTTTTTGTTATCTTGAGTCAAGGTCTTGATAAATTACGCAGGCTGCCTGTGGCACTGAACTAGCCATCCTCCTGCCCCCAGCTCCTGAGTTGCTGGGATTATAGGTGTGTGCCATGCCCAACAGATATGGTGTTATCTTAATATTTTCTAGCAAGCATTCATTTGCCTATTTGGTTTCTTTCTTAACTCTAACTGCAGAAATACTTTACAACTTAAAATATTCTTTTTTCCCTATTAGCAATACATTTTCTTTGTGGGGAAAATAAAGAACATTTGTGAGTGACACTCTTGTACTAATGATTCTTAATGTAAATCTTTATTAAAGATATATAATAGTATCTTAGAAAAACTATCTTAATTCAACTGAGAATCTACCTGAAATTATTGTTCTGGATTTTGAACAATGTCACATAAATGGTAGTCATTCCTTCAATGAAAACCAGTTGATTATGTCAACTACCTTCACCCATTCTCTGATATATACATCCATCAAAACATGTTAGCTAGCAACTCAGGAAGTGGAGGCAGGAGGACCACGGGCTTGAGACCAGAGGCAACCTGCATAATTTAGAGATACCCTGTCTCAAGATAAAAAATAAAATAAAAAATGGACTAGGGCTGTGGCTTTGTGGTACAGTACTTGCAAACCGTGTGAGGCTCTGAGCCGGGCACAGCGGTGTATGCCTGTCATCCCAGTGGCTCGGTAGGTGGAGGCAGGAGAATCGCAAGTTCGAGACCAGAGGCAGTCTGTGTAATTTAGCGAGACCCTGTCTCAAAAAGTAAAAAAAATGGCCTGGGGGTACAGCTCATTGGTCCAGCACTTAAAGAGCATGCAAGTGCAAGGCCCTGGGTTCAGCCCCCAGTACCGCAAAAAACAAAACAAAAGAAAACAAAAAACAAACGTGAGGCTCTGAGTTCAACACCCTAGTACCGCAAAACCAAACCAAACCAAAACAGAATCATGTTATGTTCTACAAATAAATACAAGTTTTGAACCTGTTAATTGGAAAACAATAAGTTGAATGCCAAATGGCAGAAACGCTAGCTCTCTACCAATTTCCTTATGTAAGCAAATTTCTTAGTTCTAGCTAAATATATAACTGCTAAGACAGAAACTATATATATATATATTACCTAGCTTCTCCTGCAATTTTGAGTGCTACGTGGTTAGATTCTGGCCATGAGCAGAAATGACAGGAACCCCCCGCCTTTCCCTCTGCAGGAGTTCCTCCATTACTAACAATTCACTTTCAGCCACTGTGTCAGGGAGAAATAAACTCCAATCTTATTAAATCCTTTACATTTGGGGATCTTAGTTATGTTAACTTAGCCTGTTCATTAAATAATGCAGTCTCTCTTGACAGGTATAACACTAAAAGTGAAATTGCATTTTTAAAAATTTTATAGCCTTCATATTTCTTATAGGAAAATATTAGCACATATAAATTCTTACTACTTACACATGTATCCCACTGGTAAGTTATTTTTAAAATGACACTGAATGTCAACTATCCCAATTTTGCAACAGCAATGTACCACCAAACTACCAAGGCTCAGATTATGCAGCCCCCTCCTACTTGGGAATTTTCTTCCTACTAACACATGTGCTTTACAGAAGAACTATCACCAGAAAGTTACCTGCTCATTCTCAGGCTGTTCCAAGTTTAATATTTGATCAGGACAATGCCTGAAACATCTCTCTAATGGACTAAGGCCATTAAAATGCACTAAGGCTTAGGGTTTTTTTTTTTTTTTCCAAAATACTGACAAGTGTTCTTATGTACAATGTACAATGATAGTATTATTTTTCCTTCTTAGTGAATCTTAGATGTCTTTTAAAAAACAGTAACCTTAAGCAGGATTCCATTAGCCTAAATTGTTTTTCTTCCTAGTTATCTTATCTTGCTGAAATCCCCTTTATCGGTTAGCACTCTCCTTCAATGAAATAATGAAAACTAATTTGAAAATCTTCTGGGGGGTAGGGGAAATGAGGTATTTACAATCATTGAATAATTATAACATTACATACTTATAATATTATCTCTACAATGAGAAATTAGAACTCCACTAGTTTCTAAATATGTAGAATTTATGTTGGTATTTAAGAAGCACCTTCAAATAGAGCAATTCAAAAGAAAAGATAACTTGAAGAGGAAGAAAATGCTGTTTTCAAAGTCGACTTCATAATCTTAGAAATGTGAAGTTGTAAAGGACGCTTTGTAATGATAAATTTCTGTTTTCAAATATTCCCCCTCAAGCAAGGATAATGAGGTAAGAGGTTCAGAATCAGTACTCTCTACTTGCAGAACTCTTGTTCTTCAAATATCTCAAAGAGATCAGAGAAGATTCGTTCCTACACTTTCATTTTGGTCTATAAAAATTTGCCATTTCCCCTTAGACCACCCATACAAGGTTAAAAAAAATCAAAACTTTAGCATGGATGCCCCTTACCTTGTTCAGAACTTAGGTCTCTAGAGCAGATTGTAGATTTTCTGTGCTGTGCCGTCCCTTGCACACACCCTGGTTTCCCAAGGTAGGGTCTTTTCCACTGGGGCCTGACCTTGTCTCCTCTTGGCAGGAAGCGTTGCCTTTGCTAACACCTGACCATCTTCTGTTCCTCTGTAACTATTTCAACTATTAAGGGAATATACGTATTTTCCTCTGAGTTCATTTCTGTCTTGAGTCTGTAAGGCTTCCAGTGTGGTACCTGCTGTTATTCACATTTTACCACTTTTAACAGAGCTTAGGGGTGAGCCTTAAAATTCCATCCTTCATAGAATCCATATAGCCACACCTTGCCCCCTACAGGCATATGCTGAAGTCGCTTGTTTGTGTCTCGATGTCATCCAGCCCTCCAGAGTCTTAGCTCTTTAGAACGTTCCTCTGGTTGCCTTCCTCTATTATGGTTGAATGACCATGTGTTCTTAAGAGAGGAAATGATCACATGGAAATCTCCCATGTCATATCAGACCCAGATATCTAAGAGTATTTCTGGGGAAAACAATGTAAAAACTGGGCCATTTTGCATGTACTTCCTTTTGTAAAATGCCAACAAGCACCTGCTGGCTTATGAGACAAAAATAATTGAGGGAAATCAATCAAACGAGAAGAAAATCAACAGCACAGCAAGACTGTAGCCCCTCAGCACTAGCAAAAAGACTGATGAGACCCATACATACCTTCAAATGGCCCTGTTGTTGTTGTTGTCAGGTGCAGTTGAGTCATGTCTGACTCATAGAGACCCTTCTAGGGTTTTCAATGGCTGATTGTTTGGGGATTGCCTCAGGAGTGGATTGCCACGTCCTTCTCCCTTATTTGTGGTGCTGGGAATCGAACCCAGGGCCTAAGAGACTGCAGAGCAGCATCTACCAACTGAACTAAATCCCATCCTCAAATGGCCTTGTTGTTATTGTTGTTGTTAGGTGCTGTTGTGTTGGTATCTGACTCATAGTGACCCTGTGTACAACAGACGAAAACACTTTGTCAGTGTTTCTCTGCTATTCATAGGGTTTTCAATAGTGGGTTGATTTTTTTTTTGAGTGGATTGCCAGGTCCTTCTCCCAAGCTTACAGTGTCTGGTATTCCCAGGCAGTGTCCCATCCAAGTACTAACCAGGCCAGGCCCTGCTTAGCTTCTGAGAGCTGATGGGATCAGACGCCACAGTGCTATGGCGGCAGGCCAAATGGCCTTAGACTATGCTAAGTCAACAATGAATTTCCCCACTGATATCCCCACCATCTTTCCTCAGCCTCACAATGTTTTCTCTTACCCTTTTAGTGCTTAGCACAGTATCCATTAAATGAGAGACTTCATGACTTGCATTCTAGACTTGCCTTACTAGATCACTGCTATGATAACTGCGAAGTAACTTATCCTGTCTTACTTGTTTGAACCAAAAGGGCTGATGAGATGATCAAACTCATCTCAGTCCTAAAATCTATTGACTTTACATATGGAACTTATTTTACATGGAAAATAAGGTTGGGACAGGCTACATATTTGGTGACCATACTACTCATTACCAAAAGACACCAGACTTGGTGTTTAGTGTCTTGGTTTAGCACTCACCTCTGTCTACTTGTGGTTTGCGCTGTGTAAGAAGGGAAGAAACTCAAAATGGCTTCCCTCCCATTATTTGATACATTTTGTTTCACTGAAATGATGTGTACAGATTAAAAGTTTATTATAAACGAGTCTGAAACAACCAAATTTGGACAAAAAGTAAAAGGGAAATTTTAAATGTATCCCAAAGCAACAAATAACCTTTTAATTCTTCTAGTAGTTTTATTTATCCTTGCCATTTCTGTCCCAGATAAGTGGTTCCCATAAAATGGTTCCCCAGTGGAATTTGGAATTTGGTCAATTCATAATCACTCAGGAATTTCTGAGAACTATGGCAAACACCACAGAGATAAGCCCTAAGCAATTTCTAAGTATCAGTACATTTCAGTTTATTTATCATCACAATGGGTAGCTGATTTTCCAATTGGGTTGAGAAACAGGGCTTTCTTAAGTAATGGGAAAATACTGCCTCCACACATAAAGGCAACGTATGAAGGATGGTTTAGAAAATAACTTGGTTACCATCCTAGGACAATATTGATCGACACAGGTAGCTAGGGAAGACGCATCCTAGTTCCAAGAATTTAGCAGATGAGAGAGAAAGAAAAACGCATTGACTAGCAAATGCCCTATACTTCAAGTCTATTACGTAAAAATTAAGTACATAAAAGTTTAGTTGTATTTCAAGTTAACTAGACTAGGCCTCAATATTGAATCATTTAAAGTATATCCATAAGCCATTGAAAGTGTTTGGGTGTATCGACATATTTTCCTCGTGGCAGAATATAGGTCACAAAAAACTAATCGTTCTTTGCTTTTAAAATAGAAATATACTGATGCATAAATGTATTGCTTATAATATATCAGTCTTCAGGGTATTATTTTTCTCATAATTGGAAATGGCAGAAGTAGGTGACTATACTCTTCTGATGTAAAACGGAACCGAGTGATCTTCAGCAATTACAATGCATAGACTATACTGGTCCCGGTGCAGGAAGCATAACAATTTGCATATTTTAATTTAGAGGTCATGGACCCCTGTCAAAGTAACAGCTTGGACCAGGTCAGCAAGGAGAAATTGAGAAGAGAGAAATAATTGAAAAGGCAGTTTCCAACAAAATGAAATTTGTCTCTTTGTCACTTAAGGTTGTCTTCCTGTCTTTCTGAGGGAGCAAGGTCAGCTTAAGAATGAAGGGAGGGTAGAGCATGGTAGATTGCCAAGGACCAAAGGATAATTTTTTTAATAACAGTGGCAATTGCAATATATATTTATGAAGGGGGCAAGAAAAGAATGCACAGAGCTTTCCAGTTAAGAGCCAGCAGGTGTCCTCTGAGTGAAAACGTTGCAGACGTGTGCATGCCAGATCTCAAGTTTTCCCTCAAAGATGAGCACGTGACAAAGGAGACGGAGTACTTAATGAAATAATTTAGTGTGACATATTGATATCGAAGGCTGGAAGGCAGAAAAGGATTTGTGACAAAATGAAGGTATGTCTGTCTTGAAAGAGTTCCCCCCTTCTTTTCTCCAGGGGCTGATAGGAGTTTTGTACAAGAAACAGATCCCATTTTATTTCTCTTTCCAAGTCGATGCCAAAACAGAGATGCCAATGTGAAGTTCAACGTCTGCAGCTCTGTGGAAATCTCATTGGAAGACAGTCCAGGGGAAAGTTGAGTTATGAAATGTTTGTTTGGTTCTGTTTCAGAGGGGGTTTTAATCTCTCCCTGTCATGTGTTTTCAGTTAGAATATACATTTGTTAAAAAAAAAATAGGGCATGAAGAGTGAAATAAATTGGGCCTGGGGAATGTTAGTTTTAGATAGAGGCAATAGAGGATAGCTAGAGTTATTTTCAGAGCATAAAACAGCAGCCAAACTTCAACTCTGAGTAAGGATAAGCATGGTTGCAAGCCTCCAGGTCTACCAAAAAGCCTTCACCTAAGAAAATGAAGATGAGCATTTCATGTTCATGATAAAATGTCATCATTTGCAAGAAAAAGGAAGAAGAACGCCTACAAAATAGCTATGTTCTGTGTTTGGCACGGCAACTTCTGTCCTTGTGCATTGCAAGGAAATCCATTCCTTGGTAATGATGGCTTAGTATGTCAGTGACTCTTAATCAGTGGGAAACCATATCAAAGTTTGCAGACAGGTAGATAGGGTGAATGCAATGTGTTACAGTGACCCCTGCCTCCATAATTTAGAATCAAGGGTGTGTCATAAATCACTGCTTGGATGTTATGGTTTCCATGGGGTTTGTCTCCCAAACAATGACATATTTGAGACTTAGTCTTGGGTGTGGCAATGTGAGAGGTGACAGAAATATGAAGACATGGAGTCTGGTGGGGGTACTAAGGTCGTTGGGGGGTGTGCCCTCCAAATGGCTTGTGAGGTCATTGGTTGCTCTCTCTGGGTTCTTATTTGGCCCTGAGACTTCTCCTTCCCAAATGTCCTACTGCCATGATGCCAGATGTTATGGAGCCCTCCCCACAGCCAAGCACCATGCCCTTGAACCTCCAGAACTGTGGGCAAAATAAGCATCTTTTCTTTATAAAGTTAGCCTGCCTCAGGTATTTAATTATAGTAACATAAAACTGACTAACAAAGTGGATAATCAAAATGTTAGGGTTAGAGTAATAGTTCTCTACCTTGGACAAATCAGTTAGTAAACCCAATTTTTAGTGTCCTTATCTTTAAACAATATATTGCTCTGTCTACCTTACAGTTTTTGTGAAACTACACACACAGATGTGCTGTTTTACACTATAAAGTCTGTTGCAAATGTAGGTTTTTCTCATTAATGGACTGAGATGAATGTACTTACTTGGTTTCTAGGTTCTTGGAAACACAATTGCTTAGCTATTTTCCATTAAGCTGAGCCTCAAAAATCTCTGTGCTTTCTCCTTGTTCCAATCAGGTAAACAATGTTATGACCTGCTTCTGCGCACCCACTTGCCCAGGGTGTCCCTCTTGAAAGAACAGGCTCAGCCTCCCATGTACATTTTCCACATGAAGAAAGGGTGTCACTCCAGAGGTGATTCCCAAATTTCCATCACCCTGGCAACTCCTAAATTCTCTGTGATTTTTGTCCTTTGGAAAGTCATTATAAAATGTAGCATAAAACATATCTAACCAGGAGGTCATGTGAAACTCATACAGCTTTTAGTGAGAAGCTGCAGAGTGGCAATTTTGGAGAGAAAGTTTATAGAATATATTTGGCAATATGGAGCCTTTCCATTAAAAAAAAAAGGGGGGACAACACAACACTTGCTGTTGAATAATATTACATTTTCTCCAGAGAAGTAACACTTCCTTCTTTGTTCTGGAGGGTCTCCAAAGACTTTAAAGCAATTTTGCAGGTTACTTACAGTTTTTAAAATGTACATAATATGCATGAAGTAATAACATGGAAACTATTGGTATTCCAATCAAATAGATACAGAAAACAGTGGTCCTAAGAAAATATGACCTGTCTAAAGCCTCCTAACAAAAAACTGATGGATCCAGGAATAGAATCTAAGTTGCTGACTCTGAACATTCTGAAACACTTCCTCTGTTCAGAACTATTATTGTTAAAAGCCTCTACACATAATCCACCTCCTACTCCTAGAGGGTAGATGAGATCATGGCAACAAGATGCCCATTCTTTATATAAGCAATACAGCAGTCAAGGCCAATGATCTAATTCATAGTGTGTCCATGTGCTATAGTGAACACACACCCACAAAACCCTATTCTAGGTTCACATTGTCCTTGTTTTCTTAAACTAAGATGTCCTTGGGATATTAATTTCAAGCTTTAGCCCACAGTTTTTGTCTTGATTTCACAGTCTGCCTTTTTCTGTACCTATTTGTCCTTTTCTCTTTATACCAGATAACGAAGAACTAGATCGTGGTAAGAGGATTTTTTGACAGATTTTATAATTTGGCTATTATCACTGTTACAAAGCCTGTTCATTAAACTACCATGGCTTATGGACATGAAATAGAATTCGGGAGGTTGAAAGGCATTCAACCTTGACCATAAAAATAAATCTCTGAATTTTAAAGTTATTACATCAGAATTAAACTTGATGTTAAAGAAATGAACCTTCTTAAGAGAGAAATCCTTGCAGATATTATCTCAATATAATACAGGCAATGTCTGGAATTTATAGACATATACTTTTTACTGTCACAATTCTTCCAAGGAAAAATAATGGAAAAGAGAGTGGCATGGTAAATAGGAGCTGGCTCTTCATAGATCAGCTGCAGTTAGAGTCAAAAGGCACTTTGCCCATGGTTTAAAAACCATGGGTGGCACACACTGAGGTTTAGGTCAGACTGGCCCAGGAGAGGAAACATGATTACCAGCTTCATCTTTCTGAAACATGAAAGAGGCTATTCTGGCTACATGGTTGGCAATCAGCAGCGCCTGCTTCATCCTCTGCCATTTTCCCATACATTTGGCATGAAACAGGAAAAGAGATGCAGTTTCAACAACAGTGGAACATAGAGATGGTGGTCAAAAATGTGTCAGGTAAATGCTGGAGAGTCACCTAAGGACCACAGCCGGGAGGCAGAGTGGTGAAGTCACAGGGGTTCATGGGCTGGGGGTTTCCATCCGCATAGATTCACAGAGGCACAGTCCACCTCGCTGTTTGTGAAGCTGCCTTTCTATGCCATCCAAATACTGTGTTCCAGCCTTTGGCTCCACGTTAGTCTTTGATGCATCCCTCAGCCCAGTGTCCTTCAGGAATGACCTACTAAGGTAAAAATGGATATGATCTGAACGCTGAAATACTGACTTCACTGCTTGGACTTTTTTTTACAATGCAGTAAAAGTAGTCAACTTTGGAGTATACAGGATAAGACTCTTCCTTTATGATAAGATGTTGTTGTTGTTGTTAGGTGCCATTGAGTCGGTATCCGACTCAGCGACCCTCATAGGGTTTTCAATGGCTGAGTGCTTCGGGATTGCCTTGGGAGTGGATTGCCAGGCCCTTCTCCCATTTTTGCGGTGCTGGGAATTGAACTCAGGACTTCTGAGACTCAGTGCTTTTCTGCTATTCATAGGGTTTCTGATGGCTTATTGTTTCCTGAGTGGGCTGCCAGTTCCTTCTCCCAAGACTACAGTACCTGGTATCCTCAGGCAGTCTCTCACCTCAGGACTAACCAGACCCAGGCCTGCTTTGCTTCCAAGATCAGATAAGATCAGATCCCAGGGTGGTATAGGTGCAGACATGTTAAAACTTAGGCAGCTACTTTTCTTAATTGTGTTGCTGTGGTTTAATTTTATGGTTACTGTGCTGCTGGAGACCGTTACTCTCTACCACAGAATTGTTGTTGTTGTTAGGTGCCGTCGAGTCGGTATCTGACTCATAGCGACCCTCATAGGGTTTTCAATGGCTGACTGTTCCGGGATTGCCTTGGGAGTGGATTGCCAGGTCCTTCTCCCATTTTTGCAGTGCTGGGAATTGAACTCTGGACCTCAGAGCCTGCAGCGCAGCGCTCTACTCACTGAGCTAAATCCCAGCCCGCAATCAGGTCATAAACAATGTTTGAATGTTGACCAGAGTCTTCAACATCAACACTTCCTACAGTTTAAGATCTGAAGAGAAGATTCTGACCTGATTCAGATAAGACTGGTTGATACTCAAAGAGGATGATCCACTCTTTTCAAAGATGATGGGAAATTTTTTCAAAATAATCAGTATCATATGAGATGATTCTATATCACAAAACACAGGTACTAAAGCACTAGGGAAGGAAAGATGCAACATTTTGAAAACATTTCTAACAAAGAGAAACTTGTAAATTCTTGTGTTACTTTTATGCTCAAAAAATTTTGGGGAAAACAAGGTTCCTATACATCAAATAAATTGTGGTGAGTTAATTTAAGTAGGAGGCGGACATAGATAATGAATTGTTGTTGTTGTTGTTAGGTGCCATCTAGCCAGTGTCGGACTTACAGCGACCCTATGTACAACAGATGAAACACTATTGTCAGTGCTTCTCTTGTTATTCATAGGGTTTTCAATGGCTGATTGTTTTTTGGGAATGGGTTTACAGGTCCTTTTCCCAAGCCTACAGCACCTGGTGTTCCCAGGTGGTCTCCCATCCAAGTACTAAACAGGCCCAACCCTCCTTAGCTTCTGAGATCTGATGGGATCGGATGCCACAGTGGTACCGCTGCAGGCAGATAATGAATTAGAGAAACATAAAATGGAATGGTGGCTCCCAGTTGCTGAGAGGGAGAGGGAGTGAAGAGTTGTGATATAATGAATACAGTGTTTCAGTTTTGCAACCTCAAAAGAGTTGGAGTTTGGTTACTTGACAATACGGTCTTAACAGTACTGAACTGTACACTTAAACCAGTTATTTTATGAATCAGTCATGGTGGTGCACCACTGTAATCTCAGCACTCAGTAGGCTGAGGCAGGAGGATGGATGTGCGTTCAAGGCCAGCCTGATCTACATAATAACTTCTAGGCCAGCATGGGCTACGCAGTGAGACCTTGTCTCAAAAAACAAAACAAACCACTTCCCCCCAGAAAGATCAGTTAAGATGATAAATCTTATGTTACATGTATTTTACCACAATTCAAAAAGTTTAAATATTACTTAGTAGCCCTGTGGTATCTAATCCTGTCATATCCCGGAAGCTAAGCAGGGTTGGGCCTGGTTAGTACCTGGATGGGAGACCGCCTGGGAACACCAGAAGCTGCAGGCTTGGGAGAAGGACCTGGCAACCCCCTCCCAAAAATCAATCTGCCATTGAAAACCCTATGAACAGCAGAGAAGCACTGACAATAGTGTTTCCCCTGTTGTACAGAGGGTCGCTATGAGTCTGATACCGACTCGACGGCACCTAACAACAACAACAACAACAACAACAACAACAACAAGCAGTGTGAGAAAAGGAATGAGTGGTGGTGAGGCACAAGCTAAAGAAGTCAGATATAAAGGAAGCTTGCTGTGTGTCTTAGTGGATGAAAGCACAGGCTCTGTATTTTTTTTTTTTAATACCTAGTTACATGTCCTGATTTCACTGTTTTCCAATCATTTTATTTTATAAAAAGTTAATCTATGAAAACTTTATTGTCTTCACTTTAGAAGAGATAATAGCACATTCTTCAGAGGCTTTCTGGAAAAATCTAACTGAAATAATTCATTCAACTATTTCAATGAGATTTGACACACAATTGAGGGTTCAATAAATATTAATGAATATTAATTGCTAAAAACTAAAATGTAATCACAAAATCAAAATCAATACCAGACATAATAAAGAAGTTTATCCATATTAGAGACAGTTGAGCTATTAATAATATATAAAACCTTGAGTGATTCATTAGAACACCGAAGAAATAAATATGGAAAGGAAAACAATGTGAGAAAAGATGATCAATGTGGATGGCAGAGAAAAATCTTCAACAGATGCTTAACTGGTAGAATAATAAAGCAATTAAAGTCATCAATAAATTTTAATAGAAACCAAACTTTCAATACTAATACTTTCTTCTTCAGAACAAACTGGAGAAAACCAGTTAAGCATAAGTTTGAAAGGTTTTGTTTTTTCTTTCCATATTTGTAGTTTCAACTTTTAAAGAGAGCTCCTTGATTCCATTCAGGAAAAGGCTTAATGAAAAATTTTTAAATGTTGCAATGACAAACCAAATAACACAAGCTAGATTTATTTTCACTATTTTCCTGAATTTAGAGACTTTTAGGGAGCATTTGAACCTGAGCATCAGGCCTCACAATCTCAATTGCCATGAGTAGTTAGGCAGGTAATAAAAAAGAAGAAAGTATGGGTACTTTGGTTAATCAGAGATTACAGGTCCAGATTAAAGGAAGAAGTTGTAACTTAACTCTAATTGTGAATTGCTATGTGAGAATGTTATTGTGGTGTTGCCAACTGTTTGATCTTTGAAGCAAAGCCAGAAATATGGATTTTGTGTAAAGTCTTTAGATTTTAAAAAGTTATAAATAATTTCCCATATTCTGTTAATACTCTACAGTCCAGCAAAAACACATTTGCAGACAATATGGTCTCTAAGAAACTTCTGGTTAACAGTTTATAAAGAGCAGAAGTATAACCTAAATGAAAGAGATCCATTTCTCACCAAGTTTTTGTGTAGGTATAAAAGAAAAAAATATATTTTCAAATACATAAAGTTCAGTGTACATTCTACCTATAAATCTATTCTTCACTAAAAACAGAAATCATAAGTATGTACTATAGCTGCCAAACCAATGAATTATAATAAACAACTCAAAATGAGGAAACCATGAGATGAAGGAGCTGGTGCAAGCATGGGTAATAATGGCAAAATTTCTAACATATAAGAGGCCAAAACTATATCAGAATTAACTTTTGTAAGATATGTATAAGCTTAACACATTTAATTGAGTCTGAATTTATATGAAAAATCAATTTTATACGATTTTGATGACCCATTGATCATTGAGAAGTGTGTTATTTAATCTCCATGTATTTGTAACATTTTTGTAGTGTTCCTTGCAATTGACTTCTAGTTCTATTCTGTTGTGGCCTCATAACATACAGGGAATGATTTCAATTTTTTTTGTATCTGTTGAGGTAAATTTTATGGACTAAACTGTGGTCTGTGTTAGAAAAAATTCCTTATGGTGCTGAGTAGAATGTGTATTCCACCTCTGTTGGATGGCATATTTGGTATGCATTTGTTAGGTCCAGTTGGTCCATGGTATTGTTTAAGTCCTTCATTTCTTTGTTGATTTTTTGCTTTGATGGCCTGCCTATTGAAGAGAGTGGGGTATTGAGGCCTCCCATAATTATTGTGTCTGGACCTATGTGCATTTATCTATCAAACGTTTGTATGATAATAGTACAGGCACCCTAGCCCCACTTTGACTCCTTGTTAGCATGCCACCTCCATCTTAATCCTTCTGCTGTTAACTTGTTTGTTCCTTTAGATTTACATAATGGGTTTCTTGATCCATTTACATAATGGGTTTCTTGACCTTTAGGTACTATATAATCCTTACCTTTTAACTGGGGTTTAGTTCATTTATATTTGATGTGATTGCTAAAATGATTGTATTGAAATCTATTATGTTGCCATTTGTTTTCTATTTATGCCACCTTTCTTTGTTCCTTTTTTGTCTTTTCTGCCTTATTTTGGATTTTTTATGATTGCATATTATTTCTTTTGTTTTCGATGAGCTATCACTCATTATTATGTTATTTTAATGCTTATTTTAGAGTTTGATACACACATCGTTAACACCACAGTATACCTTTCAGATGTTATGCAAATTTATGGGTACTATAAGAAATTTTCTCATAGATCTGCCAGTTTATCTTGCTGTTGAGGCTTGCTTGTTGCCATGAGGCTGAAAGCTATGGCACCAGTATTTTAAATACCAGCAGGGCCACCCATGGTGGACAGGTTTTGGCTGAGCTTCCAGACTAAAACAGACTAGGAAAGAGGATCTGGCAGCCTACTCCAGAGAAAATCAGCCATTGAAAATCTTATGAATAGCAGAGAAGCACTGTCAAATACAGCGCCTAAAAATGAGCCCACCAGGCTGGAAGGCATTTAAGAAACGACTGGGGAATTGTTTCCTCCTCAAAGTAAAATTGACTTAATGACAGGAATGAAAGAATGAAGTAAAGACACTGGGACCTCTTGCTGATGTGGCATGACTCAAAATGATAAAAAACACATAATGGCTACAACAAAGCCTCAAAATAAAAAGATCATAAAAATCATGTGCATGGCATAGTGCTGGGTAGTGTTTCATTCTGTTGGACATAGGGTCATTATGAGTCGAACTCAACTCCACAGCACCCAACGACACAAGAAACTTAAAACTACATATTTCTATTTCCCTCTTGTCCTTTGTGTTATTGTACATATATATTTTCTTTGCTGTCTCTTATAAATCATACTATATTATCATTCACTTTGCTTTAAAGAGCAGATTATATTTTTAAAAGATTTAAGTAATTTTTAAGAAAGATTTCTATGTTCCCACAGTTATCGTTCTTAATGTTCTTTGTTGCTTCCAAGGTCTTAATCTTTATTTTTGAGAGCTACTATTGAGAGGTAATAAATTTTAGTTGGACAGTGTTTTCCTTTTAGTTTACAACATTTTTATTGGTAAATCCCTTATAACACTTATCTTTGTTGTACTATATCTAATGAGGATTTTATCCCTTCTGGAAGTTTTTAAGATTTTCTCCTTATCTCTTACTTTTAAGCAATTTGATTCAGATGTGACTTGGTAAGATGGTTTTTCTATTTCTCACATGCTTTTGAGATTTGTTGAGTTTCATAAATCTGGGGATCTGGTTTTCAACAAATTTGCAAAAGTTGTGCCAATTATTTCTTTAACAACTCTGCCTGTACCCTGATTTCTTATCTTTCAAGGATTCAAATCACGTGTGCATTTCTTCCAGCACTCTGTGATGGTCTGTTCAGGTTTTTAGCCTTTATCTTTAAGTATCTTTAACTTTAGGTAGTTTCTATTGATATGTCTTCAATTTCACCACTATTTTTTTTCTGGAACTTTTAAGCAGCCATGAATCCCATCCAATGAATTTTTCATTTCAGATATTGCAGTTTTTCCTGGAACAACTTTAGTTCAGTTTAGCTCTTTTGTGTAATATCTTCTATGTCTCTACATGTGTCTGCAGCCATAGCACCCTGGCATTGGATACTGCCTGATCTCAGAAGCTAAACAGGGTCAGCCTGATTAGTCCTTGGATGGAAGACAACCTGGGAATACCAGGTGCTGCAGACGAGGGAGAAGGACCTGGCAGCCCACTCTTGAAAAATCCACCATTGAAAACCCTATAAATAGCAGACACACACTGACGATAGTGCCAGGCATGGCACAGTGTTGGGGAGTGTCTCATTCTGCTGTGCTTTGGACCACTATAAGTTGGACCTGACTCTACAGCACCTAACAACATTTCTGTGTAACACATTCAGTCTTTCCTCTAGCTTCTTGTGTATCTGGAATGCAATTATAATAACTGTTTTTATGTCCCTGTCGCCTAATTTTATCATTTGTGTGGCTCTCTTCGAATACTGTTTTTGGCTCTAGTGTCTGTCTTTTTATTACTAAGAGTTAGTTGTATATATTAGAAGTGTTTAAACATTTTCTCTAAAAGGACAGATACTAAATACTTTAGGGTTTGCAAGTTATTTCACAAATTATACATACTTGCCTCTGCCACAGTAGTGAGAAAACAGATAGACAATATATATGTGACATATGGAGACATGTTGTTGTTAGATGCTATGGAGTCGGGTCCCGCTCATAGCAGTCCTACACACAATAGAATGAATCACTCCCCGCCACAGTGCCATGCCCAGCACTGTCAGCGCTTCTTTGCTATTCATAGGGTCTTCAGTGGCAGATTGTTTTGAGAGGGGGTTGCCAGGTCTTTCTCCCTAGCCTGTAGCACCTTGTATTCCCAGGTGGTCTCCCATCCAAGGACCAACCAGGTCCAACCCTTCTTAGTTTCCAAGATCAGGCGGGATCAGATGCCAGGGTGCTATGTCTGCAGATGTGGAGACATGGTTTATGATAAATATATCTTTCTGTTCTAGTGTTTTCTCTGCCAGTAGATAACATCCTCCTGGTCATTAAATTATAGTTTTCACTTAAAAAGATGGCTAGGCCTCTTCTCTTTGGGCTCATATTTGCCTGATAAACCTAATATTTTTCTGACAACATATTGTGATGTTGAAAAATGCATTATTTGAGCTTCCACTTTTTAAGTCATATATTTAAGCCACTTCCTTTTATAATTCTTTCATGTTATACTGGGAATTCTTTTACATGTAAACTCCACATTTTTAGAACTCTTTTTCTCCATCTGTTTTTTATTCACTAGAATGTGATTTGTTTTGCTGTATAACATTATGTATGGCATCTGAAAATATTTTTAGGGGAGTTCCTTACCTGTTGTTGTTGTTGTTGTTGTTGTTAGGTGCCGTCAAGTCAGTATCCAACTCATAGTAACCCTATGTACAACAGGTGAAACACTATTGTCAGTGCTTCTCTGCTACTCATAGAGTTTTTAATGGGGAGTTGATTTTTGGGAATGGGTTGCCAGATCCTTCTCCCAAGCCTACAGCACCTGGTGTTCCCAGGTGGTCTCCTATCCAAGTATTAACCAGGCCCAACCTTGCTTAGCTTCCCACATCTGATGGGATCTGATGCCACAGGGCTATGGTTACAGGCCTTCCTTCCCTAAAAATACATAATTGTGGTTATTTTATTAAAACCAATTATTAAACTTATATGGATATATATATATATATACATACACACACATATATATGCGTATATATATATATATATATATATATGTATACATACATACATAATGTTTGTTTAAGAATTTCTGCCAGGCGCAGTGGTGCATGCCTGTAATTCCAGCAACTCTGAAGGCAGGAGGATCACAAGTTCGAGACCAGAAGCAGTCTGCATCATTTAGTGAGACCCTGTGCCAAAAAAGTAAAAAAAAATGAGCTCAGTGGTCCAGCACTTGCAAAGCATGGAAGCACAAAGCCCTGGGTTCAACCACCAGTACCACAAAAAAAAAAAAAAAAAAAAAAAAAGAAGAAGAAAAAGAAAAGAGAAAGAAAGAATTTTATGTATCTTCATCCTAACAAAATAAGGAATACAATTTTTCCTTGAGAAGACATTTTCCTTGACAAGACAAAGAATTTCTCCTGTTTCCTACCTCATCAAATTGAATCATGTTGAAGTTTAGTTCTAGGTCATTGTCAGTAGACATGTCTGTCTGTGTGGTCTAGGTTTTGTTTCCTCCCTTACCTGGCTCTCCCCTTATTCCCCGTCTTGGTCAGTAGTAAATGTTACCACAGGGTTTGATCATTCTACTTATGATATCTCTACTACCATCTGTTGGCCTGGTTCTTCTCTGCTTTGATCTTTTCCATTTAAAATTGTATTAAATTGGGGGCACTGCTTCCTTCATTTGCTTTCTCTTTAGCAATATTCAGAATTTTCTCTTGAATATTCTTATATTTAATTATACTCTGAATGGATTTGCTTTTATTATCATTGAGAAGCACCCTCAATGACCCTTCTAAATCCAAGACCTTCCATCTTTCCGTAATTCTGAGAAATACACCTACATTTTTTTATAGATAGTATTTCCATATGGAATGTTTTCCTGCCTTATTTTTCTTGTTCCATATGACTAGTATTTTCTAACTTAACCATGATTATATTTATCATTCTATTTTTAATTCTTAATCTGTCAGGTCTAGTGTTTTTGCTTGAGATGGTGTGTGCTGTCTGTTTTGTCCTTTTTCTTCTGAGGGCTTGTAGGCTTTGGCATCCAGTTGTTTTCATGAGTTCATACTCCTCTTGTGCATCAGTTACTTTTGTCAGTGGATGGTCTCAATTTCTGGAAATGAATTTTGGGTAAGGACCAAAGGCCAGGCTACCATGTCTGTGACTTTTGTGGAGTTCAAAAGTAGAAATGAAGATAAGTCCTTGGGCAGAAAGTCATAGAATCCCAGGCACCAGAATTCTGAGCTGTTAACTGTAAAACCCCCAGGAGTTTCATCTATCTGTGATTCATCTCTCTCCCTTGCTCGCTCTCTCTTATTTATTCCTTCCTTCCCTCCTCCTCTTTTTTTCTCCTCCTCCTCCTCTTTTTCTCCACC
>VMDO01020910.1:0-36484 GCA_007922755.1 Pedetes capensis
CCATGGCATGAGTCAGACGCACCTTCGTCTTCAATGTGACATCTTTGCTTTTCAATACTCTAAAGAGATCTTTTGCCACAGCTTTTCCTAGAGCAATGCGCCTTTGGATTTCTTGACTGCTGCTTCCACGGGTGTTGATTATAGAGCCAAGCAAAGTAAAATCTTGGACAACCTCAATCTTTTCTCCATTTAATGTGAAACTTAGATGACTACTATTTGGATGCATGCCTCACAAGTATTCAATTAGTTGAAGCTTATGGCCAGCTGATATTCATTGAATTTGAAAATCTGCTTTATATTTTCACCACTGCATAAATTAAATCTACTTAAAATGATCATGTAGCTTAACCTGGGAAGAAAATCTGTCATTATTTTCAGTTGACACAAGACTGAACACTATAGAACCAAATAAGATGTAATTCTCTCACAGATATCAGACATCAACATCTATGGAAAAAGACCTATTAAAACATTTATGTTTTTCATGTTTCTCTGAAGGTACAATTAAAATCAGCTGGAAATGTAGCAAAGTTGAGGACAATACTTAATAGTTTGGAAACAAGGAAGGTATACTGCCTCAAATGTCATATAAAATGAACAGATTAAGGTATAATGTAAAATCTGAAGTATACTTCTGTCCTTCCTGTGCACCTATTCAATTGATTGCTAAACCATACATTTTCAAAATGCATTTCTACTAAAAATTCATTTCTTCAGTTTTGCTCAGATTGATTTGTCCTGCCATTCTTATTTTTTTTTAATTTCATCCATTTTTAAAAATTAAAACAATGATGTTTTCATCCATGTATTAAAAAACACATCGTTTGGTTTAAGGATGTAGCTTAATGATTCAATGCTTTCCTAGCATGCTTGAGGCCCTGGGTTCAATCTCCAGCACCAGAAAAAAACAAAAAGAAAGAAAGCACATCTTTCCTGTTTAAATGATTACTTATCTGTTAATGTCAAACCAGAATGGCATTGCAGTTTTACTAATTCTACCATTAAAAGTAGTAAGACTAGGCAATGTGGTACTCACTTGTAATCCGTGCAAGTCAGGAGGCTCATGCATGAGGACTGTGGGTTCAAGACCAGAGGAAGCCTGAGCAATTTACCAGTACTATGTCTCAAAATAAAAATAAAAAAGGGGCTAGGGATGCAGCTCAGTGTTAGAGCTCTTGCCTAGCATGCATAAGGCCCTGGTTTCAATCGTCAGTACTGGAAAAAAATCCAAAATTAAACTGCATGCAAGAGTTCAGTTTTAGAATTATATGTCAAGTATTAAAATTTTGACTGTAAAGCACAGGGAAAAGGGGCAATAATAATAGCCATAAAAATATAAAGTTATTTTATATATCTCCACAAAAGAGATAAGGATATTCTAAAAATTGTCATCTGGTCTCCATTTCAGTTGTTTCTAAATTATTAATTTACTCATATTTCTGGCTGCTGCTTTCCAAATTTCTGGGAGGCCAGCATTTTCTGTGAACTTTTTTGTTTCTTTTGAGACTTGGTCTCACTATGCAGCCAGTTCTGGCCTAGAACTCACTCAGCTAGTCTCAAATCCATGATTCTCCTGCTTTAGCCTCCCTTAGTGCTTGGATTACAAATATGTGCCAACATGTTGGCTCTTATGTGATGTTTTTACAGTGCTAGAATGAATAGAAATTTCATAAGTGAATCTTGATGTGATTTTCTAGGATAGCCAGACCAAAGATAAGGGTACCTGGTTTTATATTTTCAAAATAATTTTATTGTTCATGTATGAAAGATGACATATTTTCTAATTTATTTTTGTTTATGTTCTATAAACTTTAATACCATGCCCATCTTGAAAAATATTAGAGTGCCATCACATTAAGATATTCAGATATGTTACATAATCTTAAATTATAAACAATTTTGATTTTTAGATGGTTTTATTAAGTATTTGCTATTACTTATATTCTCCATTGCTGTAACATTTCCAGGGAGGCAGTTTAAAAGTAAATAATCAGACACTCATTTTGAGACATCTCCTTAAAGGTTACTAGATAACAAATGTTTAGATCACTATTCTTAACCAATGAAATTATTATGGCAATAATATACACATATGTTTTTGTGAAATGCAACATCTCAAATGCCATATTTTTTAAATAATTTTAACATTTAGGTATAATAATGCTGTATGAAATCCTTTTCTTGTTACTAAATTTAATTGATTTAATCACTGAATTTAAATGCTTGGAAATTGTTCTGCTTGTCGGGATTTGAATGCCAAATACATCATCTACAGTTCTAAAATGAATATTGCATTTATATTTAGACAACTTAGAACACTGACTTCTAAATTACCCTAAATAACCCATAGAAATGTTTTAAAAATTTGATAATAATAGGTAACAAATGTCCATTACCATCAAATCTCCAATATGTATAACTTCTACAAGGTACAGAATGTGTCAGAATCTTAACATTTAAACACTGTGCAGTTATCTGAGTAATACAATGTATAGCACACACAGATTAAAATAATCTCTTTCAGAACTCATTATCCTTATTTTGAAGATAAAGATATTAGAATTAGTTATATATTTTCAGAGACAAAAGAAAATTCAAGATTTGCTAAACTTTTGTAGGCATTCTCTCATTTATTCTCTTTGATCACTTTGGTTTAGATTGAATTGTTTCTTTCTTGTCTTTATAATTTCTGGGATTTTTTTTTGTAATGATAATAATAAAGTTACATGATATAGAGTGACTCCTTGACAGCCAAATAGATACAGTCTGTCCCATCTGGCTAATAAAATTTGCCAGAGGTACAGTTTTCTTTACTATGGTGAACCAAGAAATCAAATAAAAGGGGAATGAAGACCTGTTTACTGTAAAGTACATGGAAATGAATATTATTGAGGAACTAATGCATAGTAAATTTTATGCAAGAGGATGATGAAGAGTAAAAATAATGTTTAGATTAAGTGTTCACACATACGATTATATGCAAAATACAAGGTGCAAGTCACAATAAGAGCCTTTTATAGTTCTTTAAACATTAGTTTCTCTTGTCCCATCTTCACAGTTTTTGCTATCTCTAATTACCTCCTGCACTATTTAAAGTAGGTGATTTACTCTAGTTTTACTTAAATGGGTTTTTCAGAAGGAAATTTTGATTTCTATTATAAAATAGCATTTCACTCATAAAAGAAGGCAACAGTAATAGTAAATATAGATATACAGAAAATTATTAAGCTTTAAAATATTCATCTGTGTACTTAATAAACCATTTAATTTTTTTATCAGTGAATGTTTGTTGGGCTTTGGGAAATTCTGATCAAATAAAAGAACTAGCATTGGTAAATATGAAAAATCATTAAAAATTTCCTGGATGATATAGTATATTAATTAGTTTTTAAGATAAACTTTCCTATGACAAATACCTGGCTAGCTGTATCGATGTGCAGGATAGACATTTACTTACTTAATGAGGTTTCAAGCAGGAAGTCCAGCTGCTCCTGGCAGCACCTCCCTCAGTTTCTGGCAAATGCTTGAAACTCTATGGTTTTAATGTAATTACTTTTGCTCAGTGATTTTCAAACTTTATAAAGCAGTTGACAACTCAATAACTTGTTTTTCTTGCAAATGAAGTAATAGTTAAAAAACCAACAAGTAATGATAGAAATTAGAATTTTATTTGTACAAATATATTTTAGAAGTTCAAATTGCTAATACTTTCAATATAGTCAGTCTTTGAGAATGAAGCTATTTTAATGAAGACAATCCCAATATCATAATCATCCCATTTTTCATTGATTTCTACATTTTGTTTTGGTTTTATAGCACTGGGACTAATCTAGTATAGACAGGTATCTAAATAATGATAAGAACTATCTACATCTTATTTGGCTGTCTTGAACCATTCCGATTTCATTACTGGAAAGTGGAATAGCTGGATTTGTCTAAATAAATGAGAAGAACTAAAATGAGAAGAATTAAAATGGCTCACATTCCTTGAAAGTTTCTTGCTCTTTGGTTATAAAAGTATTTTTCAAAAATTTTTTATTTAAACACAATTTTTCATCTCTATCCATACAAATTTATCATATAATCTTACTTCCTCTCTGGTTCAGATACTCATTCAAAGTTTAAATTACTCAGATTTATTTTATTTTGCATATAGAACTGAAATGTTCAATTTTATGTCTGGTTCCTTAGCTGTAGTTGCGAACACATTTAAATCAAATCTTCTCTGACAAATGTGTGCTTGATACATGAGCAAATACAAGCCTATTATTGTTTGGAGCTAAAATAATTTCTTTATGAGTAAAAAGGCTATTAAGAATTGATCTTGATTTTCATTTAAAATATTGGTATTGTTACTTAATTTTCACTTCCAATGATTGCTATTTACTGTTTGGTTCTTATACTAGATAAAAGTATTTGAATTTGCTGGCCTTTAATTGCATGGAGTTCACAGGCACTATGGTGGTAATGTGTCCATTTGTACAATTTTCTTCATTAAATATGCAAAGGCATGCTTTTTAAAATGACAATTGTAGAGCTATAGACTTTTCAATCAATTCCACATGCATTTATTTATTTATTTATTTATTTATGTACATATGTGTATATGTGTGAGAATGTATGTGTCTGTCTATCTATTGATCTATCCATCCATCTACCCACCCAACTACAGGAAAAACAAAGAAGAGGAAGATCAGAAAAAATTGTCTTTGGTAATACAAGTTAATATTTCAAGAATAGTTAATATCAAAGACAAATTTTATAGAAAAATATTTAATGTAGTATTTTTACTGCAGAGATTTTTCTTTTTAATTGTTCTTAAATACGATAATACATCTGAATAAAGTTTTTACAAAATTGCTGAAGAATTGCAGTTATAATTAAATGGAACACAGTGTGAAAAATAGCACTTTAGCTGAAGAACTTTATATCTTTGATTATGCAAATAATCGTCATCTGCAATCAGTCTTTTATACATTAATGTTAATGAATTTATTAGACATTTTTCTCAGGTTAACTTAGAAGAAGGAGTGGTAAAGATGAACTCAGCAAATATAAGACATGGGAAATACTGAATATTAAGCCAAAGAGCATTGAAGATTAACTTTTTGCTTAAAGACTATGGCACCGATATATAATGCACTCATTTGTACTTATAAACACAAAGACAATGTCTACTGAATTAGATGAATGTAAGTGTGAATATTTTTCAGAATTTCACCCAGATAATTCATAAATTTCAATAGAATGATAATATTATTAATTAAATTACTTTCAATTATGGATAATGAAATCGAGTATAAATACCAATGAATAATTTATTGAAAATATTTTAATCATATGTGAGTGCTCTGAAAGACACCAAACAAGTGACTTGATGAGGAGTATCAGATCATATACATCTTAATGTATTGAGGATTTGATGCATTAAACCTAGTCTTATACCTTTGGTCTATGACATTTCTTTAAATAAATGTTTACAAAATAGTACTTAATTTTAATCTTGTCTTAAAATTTGTGTTTGTTATATGAACTTAGTTATATACTTCCCTTACCCTTAAAAAAAAAACCACTTCTACAGTTTAGGAAAAGAAGGATCCATTGCAGAGTATATTAAAAATTTAGTTTAAAGTTCTGATAAATTTTTATAGAAGCATATTGGAAAAGTTAGTGGTGAACATTTTAACAACGTGCTTCCTAAAAAGTTACCTTATTAATATTTTCATTTCTTTGCTTATGTATATTTTCCAAGTGGAGGAATTATTCATTTGATTATGAGTTTAAAATGTTGCCATATTCCATTCTAAAGACAATGTATGCTGCGTGCAGTGGCACACACCTTTAATCCCAGTAACTGGGGAGCCTGAGGTGGTGGCAGCCTGCACAACTTGGCAAGATCCTGTCTCAAAATAAAAAAAATCAAAAAGACTGGGGGTGCAGCTGAGTGATAGAGCACTTGCCTCATATACAGGAGGCCCTGGATTCCACATCCATGCACTGAAAAAAGAAAGATTGAGACAATTCCTGTGATAATATTGTGTAAATTTGAACTATATTTAGGCTTTAAAACAGTGACTGATAAAAAGATTAATAAAATAGACACTCTTCTAGCCAATTTCATCAAAAAGAAAAAGGAAAAAACTAACATAGTAAAGGATTATGAAGGAAAACAGGTCCATAACCATTGACTACAATGAAATACAGAAAATCATCAGGGATTACTATGAGAGATTGTATTCCTCAAAATATGAAAATGCAGAAGAAATGGATAAACTTATTAACACATATGACTTACCAAAGCTAACCACAAAAGAAATAAGTGACCTCAACAACGCCATTACATATACAGAAATAGAAAAGGTAATAAAAAGTCTCCCAACAAAGAAGAGCCCAGGTCCTGATGGGTTCACAGCAGAATTTTACCAAACTTTCAAAGAGGATATAATACCTGTCTTCCTCAAATTATTCCAAAAAGTAGAAAAGGAGGGAACACTCCCAAATTCATTCTACAAAGCGCCCATCACCCTGATACCTAAACAGGAAAAGATTCATCCAACATATCAAGAGACTGGCAAACAAAAACCACATGATCATCTCTATTGATGCTGAAAAGGCCTCCGACAAAGTGCAACACCTTTTCATGATAAAAACCCTGGAGAAGATAGGTATAACAGGCAAATACCTTAACATCATAAAAGCCATCTATGACAAACCTACAGCCAACACTATATTTAATGAGAAAAACTGAAACCATTGCCTCTTAGATCCGGAACAAGGCAAGGATGTCCTCTCTCTCCTATTCTATCTAACATAATAATTGAAGTCCTTGCCAGGGCAATCAGGCAAGAGAAAGAAATCAAAGTGATACAGATTGGCAATGAAGAAGTCAAATTATCCTTATTTGCAGATGATATGATTCTATATCTAAAAGACCCCAAAACCTCATCCAGAAAACTTTTAGATCTAATCAACTCCTTCAGCAAAGTGATAGGATATAAAATCAACACACAAAAATCAATAGCTTTTCTTTACACCAACTGTAAACAGGAAGAGAAGGAAATTTCAGAAAAAATGATAGCCCACCAGAAAATTAAGTAGCTTGGAATCAATCTAACCAAAGACCCTTCAGATCTCTACAAGGAAAATTCCAAAACATTAAAGAAAGAAATAGCAGGGGACACTAAAAAATGGCAGGCCCTTCCCTGTTCCTGGATAGGGAGAATCAATATAGTAAAAATGGCTATCCTACCAAAAGCAACTTATAGATTTAATGCAATCCCGATTAAAATTCCACTGACTGACTTACAAAAATAGAAAAAATAATCCAAAAATTGATATGGAACCCAAAAGACTATGTATAGCTAAAACACTCTTAAGCTGCAAAACTAATGCAGGTGGAATCACAATCCCTGACTTCAAGCTATACTATAGGGCAGTGATGGCAAAAATAGCTTGGTACTTGCACAAAAATAGGCCTGAAGACATGTGGAACAGAATAGAAGACCCAGAAATACCTCAACACACCTATAGCCACCTTATTTTCGACAAAGGAGCAAAGCAAGTAACCTGGAAAAAGGTGCTGGGAAACATGGACATCCGCTTGCAGAAAAATGAAAACTGACACACATCTCTCAATATGCATGAGAGTTAACTCAAAATGGATAAAAGATCTCAACATAAAACCAGAAACTTTAAAAGTAATAGAAGACAAGATAGGTAATGCACTCTAACATATAGGCATAGGAAAGCATTTCCTTATAGGACTCCAATTGCTCAAGAAATTGCAACAAGACTAGATAAATGGGATTACATGAAATTAAAAAGCTTGTATAAAGCAAAGGAAACAATTAACAGAGTCAAGGAAACTCTCACTGAATGGGAAAAAATTTTCACATACTATAAATCAGACAAAGGTTTAATTACTAGAATTTATAAAGAACATAAGGAAAAAATACCCAAGAAAACAAATAACTCAATACACAAACGGGCAAAGGAACTGAATACACAGCTCTCAAATGAAGAGGTCCATAAAACCATGAAACACACCAAAAAATGCTCAATATCCCTAGCCATTACTGAAATGCAAATTAAAACAACTCTGAGATTCCACCTTACACCAGTAAGCATGGCCACGATCAATAAAACAAATAACAACAAATGCTGGCGAGGTTGCAGAGAAAAGGGAACACTTTTACATTGCTGGTGGAGCTGTAAATTGGTCCAACCACTGTGGAAATCAATACAGAGGTTTCCTAAAAAAATAAAAATTGATCTACCGTATGACCCAGCTGTAACAATATTGGGAATTTACTCAAAGGGAGATGTGTCATCATACCACAGAGACACCTGCATCTCCATGTTCAATGCAGCACTTTTCACAATAGCAAGGATATGAATCAACCAAATCGCCCATTAACAGAAGAATGGATAAGAAATCTATGGTACATGTACACAATGGAATACTACTCAGCAATAAAAAGAAAATGAAATAAGGCCATTTGCAGCAAAATAGATGGAACTGGAGAAAATTATTTTAAGTGAACAAACACAAGGTCAGAAAGAGTAATACCACATGTTCTCACTCATATGTGGGAGCTGAATCAAAATTATAAGGGAAAAAATCCTCTGCAGAGGTCAGAACATAATAAAAAAAAAGCTAAGAGTGGTATTATTACAGATGGACTAGAAAATTCATGTAATAGTTCTGACAATGTAAAAAGAAAGTTCACTACAGAAAAAGTTTCTATCTTAAACAGAACTGGAACCCAAGGATATACAGAAAAATATTACCGTAAAAAGGCAAGCAAATGGAAGAGAAGTCTTTGGTGGGAGGGTGAGATGGGGGAAGGAAGCGCACAAGAGGGTAAAGGGGAACTTATATGTATAATGTACAACAAAATGCATATATGGAAATGTCACAATGAAAAGCATGTCAGAATGAATCACATTAAGGTGTACATTAAAAATTTCCAAAAATAAATAAATAAATAAACAAATAGTGACTGACAAATTTAATAGCATTGCTCTTTCTCTGTCAAGAAATTGAAAGCAAAATTAAGTAATAGTTATATTGCCACTTAGGAAAGGGGCACATATAGAGGTTTTTAGTAGTAAATTTCATTTTGAATATTGAGTATAACACTTAAGAAGTAATAGATCAAATGTTAAATCAAATTTAGAAGCATTTTGAAATTCTTTTGACTATTTTGTTAAAAAATACATCAAAATGAAAAAATTTACTTTATAAAATAATGAAAAGGAAAGACTATCCACAATAGACTATTTTTTCATATTCAATTCAAAAATTTTTCTTGAAATAAAACTAAACAAGAACTATAAGCATAACTAGTTAAGAAAAGGAGCAAAAAGTTGAGCCTAATCAATCACAAACATGCTTCTGTTATTGCTCAAGAAAAGACCTGCAAATACTGTACACTGAGAAAATGTATTCCTGAGTCACAATCCCTGTATGCTCCCATTTTCTCCTTTCTCAGTATTTATGGGAGCTTGGTCTTAATAGGTCTACAGTAGAAAGCAAGGAGACAGAAAAGAAAAAGAGAGCTTTTCCTACACAGAGTCTATGACAATAGTTGTAGCTGGTTTGTCCATGCTTTATTTCAAATGTGCATTTCTGAAGAAAGTTTATAAAATGGAGTGAGTGAGGTCAGGCAAAAAGCATGTCTGTAGAAGCTTTATTCAGAGCTAAGAAACAAATATGTCCATACAAATGTTTGTCTAGGTGGAGCAGAGCCATGCATCATAGAAACTTTCAACAGCTCAATAAGTGAATGTAATTGTCAACTGAGTCATTAAGAATCAATTTCAATGAATATCTGGCATGTGTACATAAGAACGACATGCTTGGTGTGGGTACTTAGTGAACAAATGGAAAATAAACCTAGAAACTCTTTTGCATATATGATTTTATAGGTATTGTTGTTGGATGCCATCTACTTGAATCTGACCCATAGGGACCCTATATACAAAAGAACGAAACATTACCCAACACTGTGCCATGCACATAATCTTTTTACGTTTGAGCTCAATGTTGCAGTCACTATGTTTCTTCAGATTTTGAATCATGCCACATCAGCAAAAGGAGGACTCAGGGGCTTTACTCCATTTCTGTCATTAAGTTCCACTTTACTTTGAGGAGGCAACTCTTAGTCATTTCTGGAATGCCTTCCAGCCTTGAAGGTTCATTCTCCAGCACTATATTTGACAGTGTTTTTCTGCTACTCATAGGTATTTTGATGGCTACTTGTGTCAGGCATGGGCTGCGGGTCCTTCTCCCTAGTTTGTCTTAGTCTGGAAGCTCAGCTAAAACCTGTCCACCATGGATGACCCTGCTTGTATCTGAAATACTCATGGCATAGCTTTCAGCACCACAACAACACACAAACCCCCTCAACATCACAAGGTGACAGACAAATATGTATGTGTATATTTGTGAGGTAAGAAGTAATTAATGCATACATTGTACATAATAATATAATCTGTATAAATATAATGTTTGTTTGTTTGTTTCCACTACTGGGGGCGCTAAACCCAGGGCATACTTTGCAGGTGCTCTACTACTAAGCTGCACATGCAACCTCTTTTATTATTTTTTTAAATCTTAAGACAGTTTAACTTAGTTGCTCAGGTTGCTTCTGGCCTCAAACTCGCTGTCCTCCTTCCTTTACCTCTGGAGTCACTGGGATTACAGGCATGCACCATTGTGCCTAGCTAAAAATTTTTCTTTTTTTTCTTTATTTTTGTTGTTTTTCTTTTCTTTTTTCCTTTTTTTTTTTTTTTTTGGTCTTAGTATGCTCCTTGGTGGTGGTGGTGGTGTTAGGTGCCATCAAGTAGGTGTCCAAAACACTATTGTCATTGGATCCCTGCTATTCATAGGGTTTTCAATGGCTGACTGTTTTTTGGAAGTGGGTTGTCAAGTCCTTCTCCCAAGACGACAGCACCTGGTGTTCCCAGGCGGTCTCCCATCCAAGTACTAAACAGGCCCAATCCTGTTTAGCTTCTGAGATCTGACGGGATTGGACACCACAGTGCTATGACTGCAGGCTAGTATGCTAATAAATTAGTTTTTTTCCTTGCGGTGCTAGGGATTGAACCTAGGACCTCGCACTTGCATACTCTGCAAGTGCTGTACCACTGAACTGCCTCCTCCCCCCATTTTTTTTTTTTTTTTTTTTTTACTTTTTGAGACAGAGTCTCACTAAATTACCTAGACTGCTTCTGGTCTTGAACTTGCCATCCTCCTGCCTCCACCTCCTAAACCACTGGGATTACAGGCCTGTGCCACTGTGCCTGGCAGCTCCTAAGCTAATTCTAATCATCAGAAAATTTTCACTGCTCATCTTAGAAACATACTAATCTTATACTTAAACTGATATTTAAGTAAAAATACAATATTAACATAAATAACTTCAAAAATAATAATTGTATTACTTTCCCACTCATTTACTCATATGGACAAGCCTCATTTTTTCCCAGATATTTCTCCTTCAGTATTTTTATATAGTCAGATTACACTCTAAATATAAAATAAATTGATTTGTTGTAATTGTGTTTGTACTAAATTATACAATTATTTAGGAATACTTATATATTCCAGAAACATCAACACATTCTGTGCATGACAGGTTATAATAAGCTTTCCTTTCAAGAAGATAGTTACCACTGTCTATCAGTCTTTGTTATACTTATGATACCACATTCCATATAACAGAAGTTATTTCCTACTACTGAAACTTAAATCAGGTACACAAAAACATAGAACTATTGTCCACCCTTACCAACTCCAGCAACCATCTTAACATCCTATTTATTCATTTACTTATTTTATATTGAGCCCTTATAATTGCAATATTTTTTATTTTGTACTTGCTACACTGAGGTGAGACTCTGTTTTATTTCTCAATGCCATCAATGCTAGTAGGTATATTATAGAAGATAAAAGAAATATGATAGACTAAAATGCATACATTATGGTGAATATCATCACTTTGATATCTTTGTTTATAAAATATATCAACAAGTGGCAATTATGCAAAGACATAGGAACAAAGGGGAAGAGAAAAAAATCAATGAGAATACAACCCATGATTATATACAATTTTAATTAACATATTAATCAAATGGTCCTGTAGAATATGTAAGTTGATGAAAGTGTAACCAAAAGTGATGTAATAGTAACATAATAGAAATAGCAAAAATCTTATTACTCTGTACTCCACCAACATTTATAAAGGGAATATAGATAGATAGATAGATAGATAGATAGATAGATAGATAGTAGATAGATATAGATATAGATATGAATTAAGTGTTGCATCCCAATGTCAGCTATATTACAATGGAGTTGAAACTTCTGCCCATTTTGAAACTTCTACCTATTTTGTTAGCCTTTTGTTCTATTTACCAAGTCTCCTAATTGTTGATAACAATTTTCTGTAAATATAGCAGTAGATAATCAAAATTTATTGTGGAATATTGAAACATTCTCTCACATATGGCACTTAGCTTAACAAAAGATAGTTTCAATATCATATCCTGTCTGAAGAAATACAACAATAAAATCTCCTAGAGATGCCTTAATTAGGTCTTTGTTATAGCTACTGAGACACACTGACCAAGATGATCACATTCCAGAAGAGTTGCCATACAGCATATCCTATTTTACTATCTACTATATATAAATCATGTATCTCTTTTTCTGTGGGGTAAGTTATAGGCAAAGAATGAGTATGAAGAGTATAAATAGTACAAAGAATATAAAAGAGTACAAAGGAGAAAAACATTAAAACTATATAATTTTACATCTATTATGACATAATTTAATCATATGTGGATATCTGAAAATATGAAAATATAACTGCATAAATATATATACATACACACACACACACACACACACACACACACACACATATATATATGATACTTTTATGGTAGCTTTTAGAATCAGATCAACAAGCAACTTAACAATCATGAGAAACCTTACCTTGACTTGCAAACTTCAATTCTTTGGCATCTGTGAGCGTGGGCCTTTTGTCAGATCCTTTTTTTTCTATCCGTCTATGGCTTCTTCTTTTTTTAGATTCTCCCCAAAGATTGGACCCTCCATGCATGCTTGGTATATTCAAAATAGCAATTCCTTCCAGAGAGATATTTATTAAATCTATCTGTACTCCATCACACTGATCAGTAAAAAGAAAAGAAAAGAAAGAAAATCCGGATATTGTAAGATATTTTATTTTTCTTTTATTTCTTTTTTTTATTTCCTTATTTTTAAATAAGGCTTCTAAATTCAACAACGAACAAATTCATAATCTTTTCATGTGTAAAATAAGCCTTTCAAGAACACTTAAATCCTTCCCCTAAATGTCAATACAAAAGATAAAGTAGCCACTACCATTAACCAGTTATCATTAATGACCCTTACAAATGATCAGATCTAGTCTCCAGTTTATTTTTTTAATAGAAAACCTTTGAGAGAGATGTACATCGGTGGGTGTCTGCATGTATAATCCACTGCAAATGTCTAGAGCCTGACAAGGAGGTTAAGTCTGGAAATCATGGCTAAATTTCAGGTAGAAATTTTAGTAATTATGACCTACTTAGAACATACTGTCAGGCACTATTGGGAGAAAATAAAGAAACAGAATCCATGATTCATGATTTCCATTTATTTTTTAGACCAAGCATGAGGTGGCTTGAAAGGCTTTTATAAAAGGAAAATAAAATACAGCAACAGCAATTCAGAGATCATAATCACTTTAGAGTAACCAAGGATGGTTTCTTGGACTAGATTAAGTTCTAAGCATAATGTGAAAGTCAATGAGAGGCACAGTTGTTCAAATGAATATGGAGGGAAATGATAAGAGTAGCACTGAAAGTTATCTCCATTCCAACATTACCTTATAGCTGCTGGTAATGTTTTGGAGAGAAAACACAATCAGCCAGAGTTTTTTGTTTGTTTGATGACAGAATATACTTTTGAAGATGAAAAACATGGTACTCACTAACAGACACTACTTTTCTATGATCAGAGTGGTCACTTTTAATTGTTTGAATTTTCGGTTCATTTCTGCTGATGGGTATGTGCAAAGAATGGTCTTTCTGTATTCTAAGTTTATTCTAAATTTTTTTGGATGTTAGTGTATTTATTTGTTTGCTTTGGTTTTCCCAAAATGGAAGTATTATAATTATATTCCCAACACCATTCGGGCATTTTCAGTTATAAGTAAATATACAAGAAGAGATATAAATATATAACTTTGTTAGAGGGAAGCATTTCATCAATTGAGGCACATCTACAGTCGGGCTGTTTCACACTCTGTGCCTTATTACAAAAACATCATTAATACTACATCATTTCTCAAGGAAATCATGACTTTTAGACTTCAAGGAGGTAATGCTCCACCAAAATGATAATGTAAAACAAAACCCTCTCATTTTCCACATTCAACTCATACTGAATCTAGAAATGCATCTTACTCACCAAACAAAAACTGAAATAGAGCCAGATATCTTGAGTCTACTTGGCAAGGGGAAAGATGAATTCTGGAGAAAGCGCCAAGTTTTCATTCAATTTGTTTCATTGAGGGTGAAACCAAGATCTCAACAATGCCTGCCTGCCTTTCTTTCCTTCTTCCTTCCTTCCTTTCTTTCTTTCTTTCTTTTCTTTCTTTCTTTCCCCAGAAACAAGTCGTTTTTCCTCCTTTTCTCATATTAAATTAAGATGATTTCTTTTTACTAAAGAATTCTGCTCATGTGTATACTCACTTACTGCTATATATTCTAGATAAATAGATATTAATTTCATAATTAAAAGTAATCTTGTGTAAATACCCTGCAGGCCTCAATGAATCAAACACATACTGTGTGTCAGGCCCCCCACTGTCTTCAAGTGGAATGTACTGGCTGGATAATTAGATAGTACATATTTCTTAACCTTATTTGCATGCATATTATATCTTTTGCACACTGACAAGCAGCAGTAACAACAAAAGTCAGATTACCACAGGGAATTCCCACAAAGAAGTCTTCATTCCTTATAATTTGCAGCCTAAATTAAAATAATTTGATCTTTGACAAGGATGAAATGTCAAGCAGAAGGGGGTCCTCTACAAGCCACGGCCTGTGGCTTCTGAAATCTGCCTAATTTATGTCAGTCATTTCTTAATACATATTTAAGTATTACACGAAAAAGATGATAAATATGCAATCTGACACCTTTGGTATTTCCCTGCTGTTAATTTATAAAGGTCTGGCTTTCCCCAAACTGACTAAAATCATTTAAATAACAGAAGAATTGTGAAAGAAGCTGGGAGTTAGGGCCTGGCTTCCATTTTCACTCAATATTGAACACAGCAGGTAGTTCACTAAGACAATTATTTGACTAGGACTTAGAACCCCACTGTGACAAGTTACTTTCAGAATTAGTAAAGGAAGATTCCTTTGTTCATCTGCAGAAAAGGAAAGCATGTTGCAAATGGGCTTTTTTCTTTTTAATTGAGCTAGTGGAGTTACATGTGACAGTGGAAAAATACCACTGTATACTGTTATTCACATTTTCACTCTTCAGAGTCACATCATGTGTAGTTTGAAGGAAACAGAGTAAGTCGTTCTCTGAGATGTGAAAAAAATTCTTGAGGAGTCGCAAAGAACAAGGACTGATGAAGAGCACTGATGTTCCTCTGAAAACGGGACAAGGTACTTAAATAAATTGGTGTTTATTAATGATTTGTTTCCACTAGTTCTTGACCCCGGGCCATCTTCCTCTGTTTGCTTTAACTTTATGTTCATTAGTCTGGAAAGTCTCAGCGCTGGTGTTGATGGAGGCCAGGAATTGCAGCACATCAGTTAGTATAGGAAAATAAAAGCTTAGGGGAAGGCTATGAAATCTAGACAAATTACAATACTATGTCAGATGATATTTTCAGATACTTTGAAGATTTATGATTTTTAAAAAGGCATCTATAGAGAAAGAATATAAAAGCTTAAAAGCCAACTGCCTTAGTTCCTCAATAAAACAAAATTTTTTAAGTAAAAAAGGTCATTAACATATAGTACTATGTAATCTATTTAGAGAGTGCCATGCTGTGATGCCATTGTTTTAGTTTTGAAGTGGAAGATCTTTTTCTCAAAATAAGTTTATTTAAAAGAAAAAAAGATTGAAATTTTGTTGTTTGTGTATATTAATTTTAATTTCTAAACTTTGGAGACGTGTCAGTATAGAGGGCAACTGTGATAAGATACACTTAATGATAAATTGTAAACTATTTTTTTCATAATATGTCAGCTTCTCTGGCCATGCCAGATAAAAATTATCCTTTATTTTAATCAATGAAACATAAGACATTGCTTTAAAGGTAATCTTTCTTAGTTTTAAGACAGGGGTGCAGGGACTATGTTGGGAAATCTACTATGAATTCTGTTTTCCAGTGTATCTTACAAAAAATAAAAATCTGATATTTCAAATCATGATAATTTATTTTGTGACCCTGATCCTCCTGTCATTTGTTAATTCTTGAGATCAGTTAGGTTTGTAAAAGCACATAATCTTTTTGTCAAATCTCAGTATTTTGGGAAGAACATTCTTGGCATTATAATTTACCTTCTTTCCTAATCCCATTGTCAACCCAAAGACTGAAATACCTATAGAATGGGCTTTCTTATTCTCTCACTAACTTTGTCTTGTACGTGGAACAAAATGAAAAGTTATGATGGTTACAGCTTCAATTCCAGATGCTGACCTGAGTTTCTTAAGCACACATACACTCCTCCTCCCAAATATTTTAATACAAACATTGCTTTTAAAAATCTCTTCTTAAATTTTCATCTTACTTATTTTATCTTTTGTAATAAAGATAAGGGAGATTCATCCAATTAAAAATTTCTACTTTGTAAACCACTTTCTCTCCTTCTACATTTATATGTATTTCCAATCTGTTTCCTAACATTTAAACATTTTGGCAACAACATAATTCTCTTTTTCCTCAAATTATTAAAGAAAATGTTCAACTCTGCAATGCAGATGTAATTGTGTCTCTCTAAATCATAGTGTTTTGATGAAGACTAAGTCAGATAATGCAAGTACATTACTTAACACCACAAATAAGGTAGTTAATAGTAGATATATTTTAAGTATTATTATTATAAAGTTTTATCTATGATATTTATTTTCTCCCAAACATTTCCTCCCTGTGGAAGCAGCCCCCTACAGGAAAGAGGGGTGTGAAATAAAAAGACACACAGAAAATGGCTTCTTTTTGAAGAAGCTGCCAATAAAACAGCCATTGCTTGAGGTTCTTTTGTTACTAATGTGGTTTATTCCCTCTTATACATTTTTCAAACCATAGTTGGTATGATTTTAGGCCACATAAGAAGTAATAGCATGCAGAATCAAATTTCCAAATTGTTTTTGTTGTATTTAATTATGAAGTAACCTTGAGGGTAGAAATGCATATCCTGCTAATATGATAGACTGGATTTATTACAATGTAAGCAGAGGCAGATTTGACATTGTCATTCACACACACACACACACACACACACACACACACACACACACACACACAGATACAGCAATATAATGAGGAGCATACACAGTGCTGACTCCACTTATAAATGTTACTCTCATGGTTCCCAAAACAAGCCAGGAACTCAGAGCCAGAAAGCCAGGCTTGGAAAACATGTAGAAATACAACTCTAAGAAAAATAACTTAGTTCAGATTGTCCAGATTTCTTGGAGAGTATCCTAAATATTTTTTCTATAAGATGGAAAGCTCTGTTGAGAAAATCTACTCATTTTGTCATTATTTGTTGTTGTTGTTGTTGTTGTTGTTAGGTGCCATGGAGTTGGTTCCAACTCATAGCGACACTATGTACAACAGAATGAAACACTCCCCAATACTGTGCCATGCTGGACACTATGTCAGTGGCTTCTCTGCTGTTCAGTTTCTGATGGCAGATTGTTTCGAGATTGTTTTGGGAATGGGCTACCAGGTCCTCCTCCCATTTTTGCAGTGGTGAGGATGGAACCCCTGGCTTCAAAGAATGCAGAGCAGCTCTCTACCAACTGAGCTAAACCCTAGCCCCATCAAAATCAATGTTTTCCACATTTTTTTCACTCAACTGTCTTTTGCTATATAATACAACTGCTTTCTTGCACATTTTTTACTTTGTGACACATACAGTACAATTCAATGGAGCAACAGCTTTTCAATCTGTGCTCAGGCACAGGCTAAGGGAAGGAGAGGTAAAGGAGGATTCAGGATCTCCAAGTATATTCAACCAAAGCCATGTTTCTAAAAATTTTATTTTAATTTCTACTACAGGTTTTCTTTCAGTATAGGTTTCAAAGAATAAAAAGTGCTCAAAATATACTATATAAAACAGTGTTATAAAAATAATGATTTTGAAGGTAGGTGTTCTTTTTATTTGTGTTTTTGTCTTGTGATTGAGGGTTGAATCCAGGGCCACACACATACTTTGCAAATGCTTTACCACCGAGCTGCACCCCCAGCTCATACTTTATCTTTTTATTTTGAGACAAAGTCTTGATAAATTATGCAGGCTGCTTCTGTCCTCAAACTCACAATAGTGCCTCAGCTTCCAGAGTTGCTGGTGTTATAGGCATGTGTCAACAAGCCCAGCTGAGACTAGTTTTTTAAATAAATATAATTGTACGTATATAATTATATGTAACAATACAGAGAGTCCCAAAAGTGTATACATCTCTTGGAATGAAAACTTTCCATTTTGCTGTTTTAAGAATGTGGCATGTGCTTGTTCTGATGTGATAAAGGAAATATAATCCAGGACATCATACTACACATTGCTACTATAACTCAATTCAATTTCAAAAAGTTATACATTGAAATGTATACATAGAAAAGTTATACATCTCTTAAAATGTGTATACATTCTTTTGGCACCCCTGTGGCACATACAAAATTACATATTTAAAGACATGCCACATATGTAACTATTCACACTTTTCCATATTAAAGTATATTATCTATTAAAATATGATATTTTATTATTCATGATTATACAAATATCATATATTCTCTATCCTAATCTCCACCCTTTCAACAGTTTTTAGAGGGTTATGAAATCATATGTGGATTAGAATTGCATGGGGATTTGATTCTCACGGGAGAACTCTACCACCAACTCTCTGGAGCAAGTCCAATTCACATGTGATTCTAATCTGCATCTATCTAATTTTGTAGCCCTCTAAAACTACTGAAATGGTGAAGATTAGAATCGAGACTGTATGTTATATAATACACATAGACAGATATATCATTTTGAATAAAAATCAAAGAAAGTACATGATGAGTTAAAATTCTTAAACTTCTGTGACCATGTTCCTTTTCAAAGTTATGATCTTATCTAGTTATAAAGGACCTTCTCAAGTCCATAACTGCTCAGTCTACCTTTAATATTTAATCTTGTTTTCCAAATATGATGAAAAAGAAGCACAAAATGGTTACATTGAGGGTAGAATAATTTGAGGGTAGAATAACAGTAAATTAGAAAGTTAGGACAACAAAGAGCCTCGCCAAACCATTATGAACCTCTGTGGTCCATAATTACATCTGTTTACCAAATTATTCCCTGGATATGTGTCACTAATGATTTAGGTTGTTGTTTTTGTTGTTAGGTGCCGTCGAATTGAGTCCGACTCATAGCGACCCTATGTACAGCAGATCGAAACACTTGCCAATTCTGTGCCAGGCAAACAATCTTATTTGTGTTTAAGCCCATTGTTGCAGACACTGTGTCAATCCATCTGGTGGAGGGTTTTCCTCTTTTGCATTGACCTGCCACTCTTCCAAACATGATGTCCTTCTCCAGGGATTGTTCTCTCCTGACTACATGTCTAAAATAATGTAAGATGCAGTTTGGCCATTTTTGCTTCCAAAGAGCACGCTGGTTGTACTTCTAGGACAGATTTGTTGGTTCTTTTGGCAGTCCATGGTATATTCAATAGACGTCTCCAGCACCACAATTCAAAAGCATCAATTCTTTTTCTGTCTCCCTTGTTCAATGTCCAGCTTTCACAACCATATGATGCCACTGAAAATACCATGGCATGAGTCAGACGCACCTTCGTCTTCAGTGTGACATCTTTGCTTTTCAATACTCTAAAGAGATCTGATCTTTTGCCACAGCTTTTCCTAGAGCAATGCGTCTTTGGATTTCTTGACTGCTGCTTCCATGGGTGTTGATTATAGAGCCAAGCAAAGTAAAATCTTGGACAACCTCAATCTTTTCTCCATTTACTGTGAAGTTGCGTGCTGACCCAGTGGTGAGGATTTTTGTTTTGTTGATGTTTAGTCATAATGATTTAGGTACTAGTAGATAATTTGTGAATTTTTTTAAAAAATGAAAAGTGTCAAAGCAAATACATCTCAATTCATATCATCTATTATTAATGTTTTATAATTCTTTTTCTTTTTTATCTTTAGAATTTATATAAAATATAACTTTTCTTTTTTCTATAGTCTTTAAAATCTCTCAACATGTCATTTTCTTTTATATCTCCAAAATTGTGATTCTTACAGTGTCTGTGTATTTTTGGTAGACCTATTTGCTCCAAGTCTTTTTGAAATGTATTTTTTCTTATTATCTTTGCTCTCTTTCTTGGCATTTTCACTTCCTATATATGTAGTGGGGAAATGCCAAACTCAGGAACTGAGAAGACCTACTTAATGAATGGGAATGGATTGGTAAAGTGTATATTTTCACATTTATTCATGAAAGTAAGCAGAGTTTTAGTGAACTGTTTTAGTGAAGTTTTAGTGAAGCTTATGAGATATTGAGACCTGAAAATAGTAATTTTTAAAGGTATCTTGCAAATTTTTTCATTTTCTTCAATTACTTTCTTTTATCCAACATGTTTCTCTCCATACTATGCCCAGTAACAACTTCGCTGATTTTCAAAATTGTGTTCCACTTCCCATTCTTTTATATTATATTAAAACAACTCATATCCATACTCAACAACAACAACAGCAACAACATTTCAGATAGTCCCACATTCCTTAGAAACAACATAAATGACACTTAGGAATCTTCTGTAAATTTATGTGGACTGTTTAAATTATATTGCATTTTGTGGACTACCTGACAAACATTAATAACTTAACACAAACCATTTTATACTATTCCAAAAATGATATCATTTTTCTTACTTCTATTTCCACAGATTCGTGTAGCTTCTTGCAGGTGGCTGAGAAAGTTTCAGATGTGCCAAATTCAAAATACCAAAACTTGTTCTTCATTCTGTAGAAGAAAAGAAAGAGACAGCTTAGGTAGTCACCACTAACACAGGGTTTTTTTTTTAATGGTATAACTCTCTCTAGCATTAGAATTAACAGAAAAGGTTTCAAAATACGTGATATCCAAAATGTAATGGATGATCACATAATTTCCAAAGATAAAATATTGGTGTCAAATTGTACGATAGGCCCTAAGGAGATTACAGGAATGTGTAATCTGACAGGTTCAAATATATCTTTGACTTTTCTATCAACTGGTTGATCAGATTTTTAATAATAACTTTAGTGCTTATGATTTTTCTGTCACAGGCAACATGATTTTAGAGCTAGCCATTCTGCAATTATAAAGCAAAAAATCATTTTGAACTTTCCATGGGAAGAAGAGACACAAAACTTAAATACATTAAATGTTTGATATATTCACATAAATAAGCATGATAGGATAGCATATTAAAAAGAAAAGAAATAGTAGTAATCCAAGAAGCTAAAATTTAGTAACTTTAGAATGACTATAAATTTTTTTAAATACTGTCATCTTTTTTATGAACAATAGTAGGGAATTATGATGCAGTATGAAAGCACTAAACAAGTAATAATAATATAAATACAACAAAAGCTGCAAAGAAAATGTAGTTAGGAAAATTTCAGTGTTTAATCTTAAAGTAATATTATAATTTTTTTCTGATAATACTGTGATGATATATTCAGCTGTTTGTACCAGGTGATTTAATTTATGATAACTTAATGTCACTTTTTAGAGGTTCATTAGATTTGTATACTATCCAATAATGCATTAAAAATTCATTCTTATGAAAAAAATACAGGTCAGCTATTATGCCCTTAACTAGAAGAAAATACAGGTAAAATGTCATACATATTTTCACATATAAAGGAAAGGGGAACAAACTTTTATTATACTATTTGAATGTCCCTCACATGAAATTATTCTGTTTGACTTATAAATGTTGATATCTGCTTTTTACATCAGGTCGTAAAACATTTGGACAATTAAAAAGACATGTTACAAGGGTATTACTACTGAATTAAACACAATTATTGGTTTGGAAAGTGATATGGAACCTATCAGAGCACTTATTCCTATGTTATGTTGAAATGAGTTCTCTGATACAATATTAAAGAGTATAAAAGTAATCTTACATTCTGTCTTTAGATAGTCAGTAATGCTGAACCTCACACAAGGTTTTATTTGCTTACAAATTTTCACAAGCCTTTTGTCAGCCACGTTCAGATCAGCAATCTGAAGACCAATATAGATTTCATATTCCTTAGGATTCTGGTACCATGAATTCTTATTCTATTTTAGAAAATATTTTTTATTACTTTTTGGCCAGATTTCATATATGTGAGTAAAAATAATAATAGCCAGTGAATTAGAACAGAAGTCAACAGTTAATGGCAAGATCTGTGGACATGTATCTATGTTCAAATCCATATTAAGTTAATGCAAATTTTGTAACAGATATGCTTTTATAAGGTTATACACTGGCTAATGTTATGTAAAATTAAAACTATTTTCCTATTGATTCATTGTTGTTGTTGTTGTTGTTAGGTGCCGTCGAGTCGGTATCCAACTCATAGCGACCCTCATAGGGTTTTCAATGGCTGAGTGCTTCGGGATTGCCTTGGGAGTGGATTGCCAGGCCCTTCTCCCATATTGATTCATTATTCTGATGAAAATAATATCCTTCTATAGGTTGAGAAGAAAATGTTGGTCTTGACTGGCATGGTGGCACTCACCTATAATCCCAGCCCTCAAGAGGCTGCGGCAGGAAGACTCTAAGTTTAAGATCAGCCTGGACTACATAGTGAGTTCCAGACCAGTTCAGGCTACACAGTAAGACCTGATCTCAAATCTCCCCAACAAAAACAAAAGAAAAACAAAATATCAGTTTGTATAATCTGGTCTCAAGACATCTTTAGTAGATGTCTTCTAACTCTTGGAACTATTTTTCTATGAATAGCAAGTATAACATTTTTGTGTTGGCTTTTTCTTCAGATTGTCTTGGATTCATTTATTCATTTGCTCATTCATTCAAAAATACTCAATGAGAACATTTACCTCCTCCATGCTACTATGTTAAGTTCTAATGATAGAAATGCAATTATTTTTGATTCCAAGAAATGAAAGATGTTATAAGATTACAGGCCCATAAAATAATAATTAAAAAGTGATCTAAATGAAATATGAGCAGAGTATCATGGGAACATACTTCAATAACTCAAATAATTTTCCCTGAAGGAATCCAGAAAGCTTTAAAAGAGAAAGTAATACTTTAATGGATTTGTAGTAGAAGGCACATAAAGAATAAGGAAGATAAAAGTTCTAGACATTTGTAGCAGTGTAGTGTGATATAAGAATATGCTTAGGGCATGGTGGCACATGCCTGTAATCCCAGCGGCTTGGGAGGCAGAGGCGGGAGGATCGTAAATTCGAGACCAGAGGCAGTCTGCCTAACTTAGTGAGATCCTGTCTCAAAAAGTAAAAAAAAAAAAAAATGGGCTTTTATGAGCAGTTTATGAGTTTTTATGAGCAGTGCAGTGACAAGGCCAACTTTGTTTTATAGGCAAACAAGTCTAGTAGAAGTGAAAAAGTAGGTTGAAAGGCTGGTGTTATTGACAGAAATGTGGCTAGTGGAAGAGTCCAAATGAAATATAATTGATAGCCTAATCACACTCTGCAAGGGAAATGGAGAAAAGAGGCTCCATTTAAGAGACATTAAAAAGGTAGAATGCATATGAATTGGTCATATTCGAATATACCAATGTATGCCATACATAGGTCATGTCTGAATGCATACAAAGAAATACCAGAGCATAACTCCAGCTTAAAAAGGGCCAAGGGTTCAAATTTTGACAAGTTCTGGGATCTATTGTATATTGTATTGCAGTTGGAAAATTAAATAAGTTATGTGAGACTTTGGGTTGCATACAAATGGTTATTCCCCATATTTTTCCATTCTACTTATCAAAGTTTGCCCATGGTTTAATTAGGATAATGTGAAGTGAATATCAGCTAACCAAGATACTCACATTTTAACAAACACATCACAAGAAGTAGAAGTTCTGAGAATTTACATTCAGCCTTTATTCAACATATTAGTTAGCATTACTGCTCATGTGCAAAAGCTACTTTAAATTCTCCATTATTACAACCATTTTATGTTTCACTTAGATAAATATATGGAGGTAATAAAGAGCACATAGAATCAGATTCCACATGAGAAATTAAAGGCTGTTAAATTTTATTTTTTAAGGCAAACTAGTCTTTAGGTTGTAGAAATGCAAAAAAAGCACATTTAAGCATGTATGCTCTATCTACTTTTATGGCTCACATTAGAAAATGCTCCAAATAATTCAAACTCAAATATGTCTGATAAAGCACATAGCCTTGGACTTTAAGACTGTGGTAACTGGACATTAACCCATTGTGAAATGGTCACTTGGGAGTGAAATTTATTGTATTCTTAGATAGGCTTCATGTCTCCAACTAAGACAACAAATGCCCTACAAATTCCACAAAAAATTATTTATATAATTATAATTTTAATTAATATATTTAATTTTATACCAATGAATTTAATTATAAATCTACAGGCTTCAGTTTAATATTCAAAGTATTTGGCTACTATGTGTTCAGGTAAAGATAAAGAAGTTAGCTCCCATTTTCCAGGCATTTCCTCACTCTCAGTAATTTTGCTTCTTTTGTACCTACTCAGAGAAATGGGAACTATCAGAGAGTTTATTACACAAAATCATCTTGTCATTATGAAACTTAGTTAATATTTAGTTCTACAAGTTTTTAACTTATAACAGGAAATTCAATTTCTAGCAATATATTTTCCTTGGAATATTTCTTCCTAGTGTGTGGGATTTTTTTTTTTTTTTTTTTTTTTTTTTTTTTTTTTTTTTTTTGCTTTCATCTGCTAAGTAACATTATAATGTTGCAAACATAAAACAAACAAAACATGAAGTGCCAGTGCATCTTCCAAAAAGAATACAAAACAACCTAATTAGATATGAAGATCATTTCTAACAAAGATGCATCATAAAGAGGGGAATGAAATTACCTCATTTACCTTAGTGTAGAAATCTCAAAGTCATAAACACACAGAAAGTTTTAATTCTATGCAATCACTTTTAAATTAAAGGTCATCTTTTTTACCTTACAGATGCATTTTTTACTTTTTTATGTATTTCTATATTTATGTACTTCGGAGGAATGTAGAAGAAACAGGGAGATCACTTAGTATTTATAAAACAAAGTCCTCGATGAGACACTTGCACTTCTTTTCAAGTCTCTAACCAACTGGTTCTGTCTGTATGGCATGGATATCATGATCAACAGATAAAAAAATCCCTCTTGATCTTTGCTTATCAAATGAAAGGAAAAACATAATGTCCTCAGTAATATAGTTAAAATTAAAACTACTAAGTTTTTTACTTATTAAGGGTATTCCAAATATCCCATCTTTTACATTAGTTTTGTTACACTTTTGTTCTTCTGCCAAAGTATTTCAACAGTCATTTCAAATCTGGAAATAATTTTCTCATGGAGAGCAAAACTTCTAAAAATGTAATAACTTTATGTTAATATTAAACTTCAGTCCTGCAATGTTATGGCATTTGCTGAAGCACAGTGGGATTTGGACTTGGCTAACAATGTTGGTGATGGGGCATGTGGCACTGTTGACTTAAAATAATACTGTAAGTGTTTAAAGCAGTATATGTATGTCAGAGAATCTATTCAGTTTTATTTGCTTTTCATTGCCAAGAAACATTACATTAAACATTGGTTAGAGAGTTACTCATTTATTTGTAAATGTAGTGAAGTATTAGTTTAAAAAATACACCACAAGTCAAATGAAAGAGCTCCAGTGGGACCGGATTTCACCAGTGAATGAGCAATGTCTGAAAGCTGCCACTCAGAGAAAGCACAGCACTCATAGAGCAGATGTGGCAAGCCACATGTCAGCAGGGTAGCAGGGCCTTATAAGGGCAGGGACCATAGGTCAAATCCCTAGGGGCAATGGTGGAGTGCGTTGTAGTTTACATTTTTCATCACTTCTTAAATTCTCCTGGAAAATTAACTGTCATCTGTAGGAACTACAGTACTAAGTTTGTTAACAACTTAGTCTTAACCTAATTCAAATGAAATCAGCTTTTTCTTGTTTGTTTCTTTGATTGGCAACTATTCATTTACCAACAAATAGTTATTCAAAAAGTTGTTCAAATTATGAAATACTGGATGAATGGGAACTTTAATTTATAAAAATTATACTACCAAATTGGGAGGACAAAGCAATCCACTCCCAAAGCAACCCCGGAACAATCAGCTGCTGAATACCCTATGAGGGTCATTATGAGTCAGACTCGACTCAACAGCACCTAACAACAACATAGTATAAAATATTTATTTAAGTACATTGTATGGTGCTAACTCAGCAACCCTACATACAATAGGTGAAACACTATTGTCAGTGCTTCTCTGGTTTTCATAGGTTTTTCAATGGCAGATTGATTTTGGGGAGTGGGATGTCGGGTCCATCTCCCAAGCCTACAGCATCTGGTGTTCCCAGGCAGTCTCCCATCCAAGTACTGACCAGGCCTGACCCTGCTTAGCTTCCTACATCTGACTGAATCAGATGCCACAAGGCTATGGCTGCAGGCTACTTAAATACATAGAAGTCATATATGTGCTTGCAGCAACTTGAGACTACAGTTTGCTAGCAATTACAAGTCATATGAACAGACCAATGGTGAAAGTGACCCCATGTTCTATATCACTGTAAATTATATAAAGAACTGCATTTTATTTAGACCCTCAAGCTCCATTTTTCTTTTTTCTTTGATCACAGTGACTTATATAACCCTCATCATAAAAGAGTAATGCTGATAGTATTATTTCATAATGAAGAAACACCACTATAATGACTTCAGTGGAGGCATTTTATCTTCTCACCAAAGAAAACAAACATTTTTCACTTTCCAGACAATACTTAGAGAGATTCAGTTTTTTAAAAATGACATATAAAAATTCCTGTATCTAATGCTCATATATAAGATGTGCTTGTTAAGTGCCTGGGAGACAATGAAACAAGCTATAGAAACTTCACACAGGAGCATATCATACTCAATCTTAGTTTGTTAAAAAAGATGGGTATTCTAAGAATACAATTTTTTGATTTGAATTACTTTTATAAGAGTAATTTTCTCATGTGTTAGCATATAAAAATATGAACCTAAAGATCAAATGTGTTAATAAGTTTTCAATTATTTCAAAAATTATTGTTTTAAATATATATTGGTTATGCAAGAGTGTTTTTCACATACAAAAGTTTTCCATTAATTATACTAATCAATTATTTCTTACCTAAACATTGTCTTTTTCTTAGTTTTTTATTGACCATTAGATCTAATCAATAGAGTGAAAGTGGAAAACTATAAAAGCAGTCTTGGTACCACATTGCGTAGTCCTTACCAAAGAGGAACCTGCTATTATTGTTAGGTGCTGTCGAGTTGAGTCTGACTCATAGAGACCCTCATGGGGTTTTCAATGGCTGTTTCAGGATTCCCTTGGGAGTGGGTTGCCACGTCCTTCTCCCATTTTGTGGTGCTGAGAATCAAATTCAGGACCTCAGAGACTGCAGAGCAGTGTTCTACCAACTGAGCTAAATCCCAGCCCAAAGAGGAACATAGGCATAGTAAAGCTCTCAGGGCTTGATAAATTTGTGATTACTTGAAATATAAAATTAACCCTATAAAATGTTTAAACAATGACCAAGAATATTTAGAATTGAGTATATTTCAATAACAATTAGGTCTTTGCTATTTAAATCTCTCTATGAGAACGGTTAGGAAGATTGAACTAAATTTATGATAGTAATAATTGTTCTTGTTACGTATCATGGCACTCTCTCAGGAGAACCCAATGAGGTGTAGAAGTGACTGTTTCAACATTGCATGGGAAGTACCAAAATCTAACTTAAGAAATCATAGATTTTTTTCCCTAAAATATCTTTCATTACAAGCAATAATGATGGTAGCCTCACCTAAAACTTTTTTTCTAAGCTATAAAGAAAATATTGTAGGTCCGACAGGTCTCCATTAGATGACACCTTCTTTCATATTTCTTTTTAAGTGCTTGTACTTCCTTCTCCTGAGAAAAGCTGACTGCAGATGACAGTGTATCTAGAGCTGAAGAATAGGATCTGAGGGAAGCATGCTGTGGACTTCTAGGAAAGATTTCCTCCCTGGTAAACACAGATACACAGAAGGAAGGCTCTGCTGTCCTTTTCTGTTTTTGTGTGTTGTCAAGAAAGGATATCATTATAATTGGAGATGGGGCAGCCATCTTAACTCCATAAAGGAAAAAAAGGCAAGGGAACTCAGAGATATTGACCTAGATTCCTGGAATAGTCTACTGGCCTAACTAGCTACCCAGAAACAGTCTGTTTTTGGATTTCTTATGTAAGATTTATAAACCAACTTCTTATTTATTTTGCTCATTCTGTTACTTGCAGCTAACAACACACTCACAACTCACTGTAGTTTGAAAGAGAATTGATCCATATATTATTTTCAAGGACATATTTGAAAAACTTAAATGAAGCAATTTATTTTTCATAGAATAGTATTTTTCTACATGTGAAATTTAGTAGTGGTTGAGACAAAGTAGAGAATTGCTATTCAGCATAATTCTTTGTGCTCATGAGTGGATATGCAAATATCACTGAGTATTTTTTCCTCATCTCACTTGCTGTCCCTCCAAACTTTGTAAGAATTAATTCTACATGTGTATGCTTGAAATAATCTTGGATCTTAGAAACAAACCATAAAATACCCCTTTTTGAAGTGTCCAAATTTGTCTTATGCTTTTATCATGGCCAATGAAGTGTCTAAAGACTAATAAGTGGATAATAAGTTCATAGCTCTCATCTGCCCCCATTCTATATCCAACAACTTAGAAATAGAGTAATAGAGTTAATAAAATACACCATGATACCTGAGATTATCTGCAAAAATATTTCTCAGTAATATAGATAAGAACTTAGAGAGTCTAGCCTAAATTGATAGCAAAATGGAAGAAGGTACTGTGCCCCTCATATAAAAGGGTAATTTATTTAAATGAATCATCATGTGCATAAGTAGAAACTGTCCATCATAAAAAATAGGCTTAAAAAAAAAAAAGAAGAGTACATTCCCTGTGTGGGAATTGGCATGTTTCTAGGCATAACTCTGGATCTCAGGGGAGGATACCATGTTCCTTTCTCTGGTGTAATAAGGAATTCATCTATTCAATATTCTGAGCACCTACTTCAAGTGTGAAGGCATTGGAATTACATTTGTATGTAGGACAGAAGATGTCTCTTCTTTAAATGATATGTATCTTTTAAGAAGAAAAATACATAAAGTTATTTTAAATGACCTGTGACATGTGTTTTTAAAAGAGGCTATAGGAATGTACGCAATAAAAGGGAATAGAAAGATTTCCTTAAGGAAAGAAATCAAATAAGCTTATCAAAGACTCTAGGTAATAGAGTTTCTCAAATCCTTCCCTCTCCTTTGCCCTAATTCTGTATTAACTAAGGACTCTAGAAATAAATTTGTGTTTCAATGATTTTGATTCCCCACTTGTCTGTTAGTTTGTCGTATTGTGGGAGCTTGCACATTTCTGTGATGCTAAAAGATATGTCATTAGTATTTCAGATACCAACAGGGTCACACATGGTGAACAGGTTTCAGCTGAGCTTCCATACTAAGAAAGACAAGGGAGAACAACACTGTAGCACACTCCCAAACAATTAGCCACTGAAAATCTTATGAATAGAAAAGAAGCACTGTCAGATAGAGTGCCACAAAATCTTTTACAAAAGGTAAGAACACATTCTGTTCTTCTCAAGCTTAAGGATTGAAGAAAAAATTCAAGCGTCAAGTGGCAATAGTGAAGGATTATACAGGGAAAATGTTAAACAATACAAGAAACATAGAAAGGAATACACAGAGTGATTATACCAAGAAGAATTGGTCAATGATCAGCTATTTGAATAGGTTGTATATGATCAGGAACCAATGGTAGTGAAGAAAGAAGTGGAAGCTGCCTTGAAGGCATTAGCAAAACACAAGACTCCAAGAATTGATGAAATACCAATTGAGATGTTTCAACAAACACAGGCAGCACTGAAAGTGCTCACTTGTTTATCCAAGAGATTTGGAAAACAGCTACCTGGCCAACTGACTAGAAAAGATTCTTATTTGTGCCTATTCCTGAGAAAGAGGTTCCAACTGAATGTGAAAATTATTGAACAATATCATTAATATCACACACAGGTAAAATTTTGCTAAAGATCATTCAAAGATGACTGCAGCAGTATGTTGATAGAGAATTTCCTGAAAATTAAGCTGGATTCAGAAGAGGGTGTGGAACCACCAATATCATTACTGACATCAGATGGATTTTGGCTGAAAGTAGAGAAAATCAGAAAGATGTCTACTTATATTTTATCCACTATGCAAAGGCATATGACTGTGTGGATCACAACAAATTATGAATAACATTGCAAAGAATGAGAATACCAGAACACTTAGCTGTAGTTATGAGAAATCTATACATGGGCCAGGAGGAAGTGGTTTGAACAGAACAAGGAAACACTGGTTGGCTTAAAGTCAGGAAAGATGTGCATCTTTTCACTATTCCCCTGTAATTTCCATGCTGAGCAAATAATGAGAGGCTGAAATTTATGAAGAAGAACATGACATGATGATTAGAGGAAGATTCATTAACAATCTGCATTATTCAGATGACATAATTTTGTTTGCTGAAAATGAGGATTTGAAACATTTTCTGGTGAAGATCAAAGAACACAGCCTCCAGCATAGATTGTACTTCAAAATAAAGCAAACAAAATTCCTTTCAATTGAGTTAGTATGCAACTTCATGATAAATGGAGAAAAGATTGTGATTGTCCAAGATTTTCTTTTACATGGTCCTACAATCAACACCTAGTGAAGCAGCAGTCAAGAAATTAAAAGACACATTTCATTGAGAAAAGTTTTGAAAAAGACATCTCTAAAGTGAAGAAAAATAAAGATGTCACATTGTAGACAAAGATGTGCCTGGGTCATGCCATGGTATTTCCAGTTGCATCATATGGTATGAAAGCTGGATATTGAATAAGGGAGACAGGAGAAGAATTGATTCTTTTGAATTATGGCACTGGAGAAAAATATTGAATCTACCATGGACTTCCACAAGAATCAAACAATCCATCCTGGACAAAGTGCAACCACAGTACTCCTTGGAAGGAAGGATGACTAGACTGTATCCAATGTATTTTGGATATATAGTCAGAAGGGACCAATCCTTGGGGAAGGACATCATGTTTGGGAGAATGGCTGACCAATGAAACAAAAGAAGACCCTCAACTAGACGGATTGATTGACACAGTATGTGCAATAATGGGCTTAAATATAAAAAAGATCATGTGCATGGCACAGTGTTAGAGAGTGTTTCGTTCTCTTCAACGTATAGTCACTATGTGTCAAACTCGACTCGATGGCATCTAACAACAACATGGTTTTGATATTGTGTTAGTTAGTTTGTTCATTGCTGTGAATACCAGACTGAAAGAAACTTATGGGAGTAAAGATTTATTAGGACTCACAATTAGATTTTTCCAATCCTTACAGGCATGGCAGGCAGGGCAGGCATGGTAATGGGGCAGGCAGATGGCCCTGTGTCAGTGGACATCCCTTCCTCACTGATCAGGTCAGAGAAAGCTACCAGAACCCAGTCCCTAGGTAAGCCTCCAAAGGTCAAACCCTTACTTTCGCAAAGCTGGGATCCACTTTCTAAAATTACATAGACTTCACAAATAGCGCCACCAGCTGGGGACCAAATGTACAAACACATGACCTTTGGGGGACCTTTTGCATCCAAACCATAAGAGGTATGATGTCTTGAGTTATGGAGTTGTTCACTTGAATCCCTGGAAAGGAATTATTAACAGTTTCTTTCTGTATTAAGTGTTTTAGAAATTTTATAATTGATAAAATTGAGGAAATGAATAAGAGCCTGATTCAATTATTTTTCTGCATTTACCAAGATGAGGGTGAGACTCTGGACTATGCATGATCTCATTCAAGATACTGCCCTTTGGTAGACCTGCTGGAAAGCCCAAACAGCTTTCCAAAGCAGCAGGTATAGATGGATAATAATAATGGAATATATTGAGGTAGATAGTAAAATAATTACTTATAACATCCTCTCTTTGCTATTCACCAATCAGCTTTCTTGGACTTCCTTGGTTCTCTTCTTCCTCCTTTCTTTCTCACTGTACTATTAATTATTTTAACTGAATTCCCTTCTGATCATCAGGTATAAGATTATAACATTCTTTAGTTTTAACATGGTTCAACAAATATTTAGGAAGCACCTAGTAAGTTTCAAGGAATTTAGTTAAATGTAGACATTTCAGCAGTCTTACAGAAAAGACAGCTTAGATTTTCTGTCCTTATTCATGGATAATTCTTCACAACGCTAATATAAATTGATTGGTAACTTTGTGTATCCAACAAATATTTGAAGGGGTCCCACATTACTAAACTAAATAACCTTGTTTAGTAGAATTTGCTTAGCATAATTAAATATAAATGACACACAAAATCACTAAGCAAAGTAGTCTCAACAGAAGTTCAACATGAGAAAAAGGAGGTGTGCATATGTGTGTGTGTGTGAGTGTGTATTTAAACAAATTTGCTTTCATCAGTGAAAGGCCAATTATTGTTTTACTATAATCTTCAGTATTATAGAATAGTTTTAATTCAATAATACGTCATTAGAACACATTATACTATGCTATATTTTTATCTGCCTCTCCTAACCAAGTTTTAGATGTTATATTTTGCAAAACGTGGAAAACTCAAAGAAAGATTACACCTCTCTAGCTCCTTCACACATTATTTCCTTTACTTATATTCTGTGAAGACTACCACAGCTTCACAACTTAAAAAAATCTTCTAATAAGATTTGTTTCTATTCTCTGAAAATTAGTTAAGTGTTTTACCTTTTGTTTTTCTTCACACATCAGCAGTCTTTTTCCAATTCTGTAACAAGAAGCACAACTTTGCAATTTGAAATGATGTTCTCCTTAAAACTTCTCTTATACTAGAACTAAAAAAATGGGCAATTCTCCTTTTTCCAAAGCTATACAGGAGTGGTTATAGTAACATTAATTATTTTGCACAAAATGATGAGGGGTAGGAATCAGCCTGCTTGGGTTATATTGAAAATATTGATATTTTTAATCTAATTGAAGAATTACATAGTCCTACACATGAATCAGTGACTCCATTATTATTTAGATTACATTTTTGTCACTGATTTACATCTTGAGGGACTTAGATAACTCCCTGAAATATCGTGATCTGTTTTTGTTTCCAGTCATGATGTTATAATTTATATAAAATATTCAGGCTGACTTGCACCTAAACTAATTGACAGATGTAGGCATTATCATTTGGGAATTAATCATTGTGCCAGCACATTCAAGTACGTGTAAGGTAATTCTAAGATAAATGTGAAGAAAACATCTCTCGTTTTTCCCTCCAATATGTTCTACTGCTTTATTTTTAAAATATATCTAGCCCATATACTATTTTCTCCTGTTTGAAATTATTTACATGTCATCAGATAATAAATGGAGATCAATTCTAATTGGAAATAATTATGTAAGATAAAGCTTCCTCCCCTTTGGTACTTGGATGTTGAACCGAAGGCTTCACACAGGCTTTGCAAGTGTTCTACCACTGGGATGCACCCCTCAAGGCATTTATTTTTTAAATCTTGAGTCAGGATCTAAGTTAGGTAGGCTGTCTCTGGACTCAATCTTCCGATCCGCCTGCCTTCACTTCCCAAGTCATTGCATTACAAGCATGCACCACTACATCCTGCTTAAGCTATTTTCAATATGCATTACTATCACCAAATCACCAAATCACCATTTTTTCCTGTTAAAACAATAGCAACATGTTGCATTGATTTTCAGGATTTAAATAAAACATCATCTGTATTTTTCCATTGAGTCAGGAGAAAGTGAGATCCTTGTCCAAAAATGTAGTACTACAATCTCAACCTAGATATAGTACTGCAGTTAACACATTCTGAATACATCATGTATGTATGGTCACTCATCAGGCTTGTTAGTTTTGTTTTTGCTAGGTGCCGTCGAGTTGGTATCTGACTCATAGCAACCGTCATAGGGTTTTTCAATGGCTTACTGTTTCGGGATTGCCTTGGGAGTGGGTTGCCACGTCCTTCTCCCATTTTTGCAGGACTGGGAATGGAACTCAGGATCTCAGAGACTGCAGAGCAGCACTCTACCAACTGAGCTAAATCCCAGTTCACTATTTTCAGTGTTTCTCTGCTATTCGTAGGGTTTTCAATGCAGATTGATTTTTGGGAGGGGGCTGCCAGGTCCTTCTCCCAAGCCTACAGCCTCTGGTGTTCCCTGGCGGTCTCCCATCCAGGTAGTAACCAGGCCCGACCCTGCTTAGCTTCTGAGATCTGACTGAATTGGATGCCACAGGGATACAGCTGCAGGCCATTCAGGCTAGCAACTCACTTAGAGATGTTTCCTGTTCTGAACAGATTACAGAAGTTAGAGAGAATATCCTATTGTCATTTTGAAACTATCAATGAGAAAATAAATCTCCTAGATGTTCCTTTTTAGTTGGCTCTTTGTTCATATTCAAAAGATAAATCATAAAGAATATTCTCACTTATATTTTTAGTATCCTACATCTTGCCAGAGTTCATTTTTACAAATTAATGGCACCTCATATGTGAGCAAGACCTTTATTCCTACTCAGTTATTTCACTAGAAATTTGAAACCTAGTAATTTGATACATATAAGAATAAAAGGTAACTTCCTTAGGAATATGAAAAGGAAGACGAAAGAAAGAATGCATGTTAGTTTTTCTCATTTATTCATTCAACAAGTGTTTATTGAACAATTCTATGAAAAAGACACTTGTCTAGTGCTGGTAATTTATGAATGATAGATAAATTTTTAGCCCTCGTAGTATTCATAGTCATAATTTGTCTAAATGTAAGAATAAATTGCCTATTATCACTCAGAATTAAAGAACTACTTTCTCCTTCTCATTCTTAAAACATAATGCATATACAATAGAAATCACCCTTAAATGCATAACCTGTAAAACAGTTAACTCAGACAACTCGTGGACAGTCTTTATAATAAAGGACAAGCATATTTATAATTATGTATTATTGAATATACGGGAGAAGGACGTGGCAGCCCATTCCCAAAGCAATTCTGAAACAATCAGCCATTGAAAAACTCTATGAGAGTCACTATGAGTCAGACTTGACTGGACAGCACCTAACAACCACAACATTACTGAATATGACTGAAGAATGTTTAATTAGCACAAGTTCTTCCCATTCCTGCATGTATGCTTCTACGCAATGAAATTATGCTATTTCTTCCTTCCAAAGGTAGATCTGTTTCTCCACCCTGTTGAATCTTGATTAGCCTTGTGCTTTATTTTCCCTGATGTAATGTTGAGGACGTTACATCATCCTGGAAGCTCCAGAGTTTAGGTCTCCCAGGGTTGCAAATGCCACTTCCACTGTCCAGAACTTCATGTTACTATGCTCAAGATGAAAAGTTATTTGGAGAGAGAGACAGAGTATTCTGGCTGAGCCCAACTTGCAGCTCATGTAACAGTTTATTGCAGCTGAAGAACTGCCTAACTAACCCACAGAAATACAAGAACTAAGTCATTGCTGCTAAAAGCCAGTAAGTTTTGGTGTGCTGTGGTGAGGGGTGGTGTGGTGTGGTGTGCTTGTTGTGTTGTTGTTAGGTGCCGTCGAGTCGAGTCCGACTCATAGCGACCCTATGTATAGCAGATCGAAACACTTGCCAATTCTGTGCCAGGTAAACAATCTTATTTATGTTTAAGCCCATTGTTGCAGACACTGTGTTAATCCATCTGGTGGAGGGTTTTCCTCTTTTCCATTGACCTGCCACTCTTCCAAACATGATGTCCTTCTCCAGGGATTGTTCTCTCCTGACTACATGTCCGAAATATGTAAGACGCAGTTTGGCCATTTTTGCTTCCAAGGAGCACTCTGGTTGTACCT
>VMDO01020911.1:0-10592 GCA_007922755.1 Pedetes capensis
AACCAGAGTGCTCCTTGGAAGCAAAAATGGCCAGACTGCGTCTTACATATTTCGGACATGTAGTCAGGAGAGAACAATCCCTGGAGAAGGACATCATGTTTGGAAGAGTGGCAGGTCAACGCAAAAGAGGAAAACCCTCCACCAGATGGATTGACACAGTGTCTGCAACAATGGGCTTAAACATAAATAAGATGGTTTGTCTGGCACAGAATCGGCAAGTGTTTTGATCTGCTGTACATAGGGTCGCTATGAGTCGGACTCAACTTGACAGCACTTAACAACAACAACAACAACAACTCAGCTAACAAGTCATGGAAAGAGATTTGGATTCAATGAAAGGTAAGAAAGCAGAGCAAAGCTACTTGGGAGGCAGATGCAGGAGGATTGCAAGTTCGAAGCCAGAGGCGGCCTGCATAACTTAGGGAGACCCTGTCTCAACATAAATTTAAAAAGGAGCTAGGGATGCAGCTCAGTGGTGGAGTACCCACAAGGCCCTGGGTTCAACCTCCAGACCCACCAAAAGGCCAGGGGTGGGGTAGCAAAAGTGCAGATTTCTTTGATGCAAAGCTTTTCAGATAGAGAGGACAATGAGAGTAGAGCTCACATTTAGTTTAGTTTTTTCTTTCTTTTTTTTTTCTTCTGTTTCTTTTTTTAATGTGGGAGAAACATAAGCATGTCCATAGGCTGAAAAGGGATAGCAGCAGTTGAGGTGATAATAAATAAAGAGAGGACAGGCAGGGACGGAAGGATGAGAATATGGTAAAAGGATTTTCCATCCCAAGAGGAGGAGCAAAGGCAGGAAGGAGAGGGCAGTCCATGGGTGGCCTTCATTCCACCAGTAAAATAAATCTAAGGGGAAAGTCAAGGACAAGGTCACTCACAGCCCCCTCTGTAAGGGAGGGTCTTGAGGAAAGGAAAGGCTTCAGGTGGTTCTTGGGGGAACCTCAGGGCATTATGATGTGCCAGTGCTGCTAGGCCCAGTTGTTTGTTTTGTTTGTTTGTTTGTTTTTTCTCACTTTATTGGTAAACAAGTGATACAGCATTGGCTTTTTCCATTATGCAAATATTACATTACTTTTGGTTATACTTTTATCAACTTACAAGGTTTATAGAATCTTTTAACTAATATGTAGTAAAACTCAAATGCATATTTAGGTTACATTCCCCTATTTTTCTAATGTACTAATGAAGTTGTGTTGTTTACATTGAGATTATCCTCTCCCCCTTTATTCCTCTACCTTGATTGTCCTCCCCATCCCACCTTCCACAGTCTTCGTTTCCTTTTGCTAGTTCCCTCCATCCTTCTTTCTTTGTTAAGTTTAATTGTGCATGTTTTATATACCAATTTATGTGTAGGATTTTTTCTTCCTTTAAGTAAAATTCAGTTTGCACATATGAGTGAGAAGATATGGTATTTCTCTTTTGAGCTTATGACCATTCACTTAAGATGATATTCTCCAGTTCCATTCATTTTGCTGTGAATGACATTATTTCACTTTTTTATTGCTGAGTAGTATCCCATTGTGTATATGTAAAATTTTTTTTTTTTTTTTTTTTTTTTTTTTTTTGCGGTACTGGGGGTTGAACCCAGGGCCTCACACCTGCATGCTCTGCAAGTGCTGGACCACTGAGCTGCACCTCAGCCCATTTTTTTACTTTTTGAGACAGGGTCTCTCTAAACTACAAAGACTGCCTCTGATCTTGAACTTGCGATCCTCTCACCTCCGCCTCCCGAGCCACTGGGATTACAGGCATGCGCCACCATGCCCGGCCATGTGCCATAATTTTTTTATCCATTCTTCTGTTGATGGGCACCTTGGTTGGTTCCATATCCTTGCTATAGTGAAAAGTGCTGTATTGAATATGGAGATGCAAGTGTCTCTGGGGTATGATGACTTGTCTCCCTTTGAGTGTATTCCCAATAGTGGTATAGCTGAGTCATATGGCAGTTCTATTTTTAGTTTTCTGAGGTATCTCCATATTGATTCCCAAAGTGGTTGAACCAATTTACAGTCCTACCAACAGTGTAAGAGGTTTCTTTTTTCTCCACAACCTTGGCAGCATTTGTTATTATTTATTTTGTTGATCTTGGCCATTCTTACTGGGGTTAGGTAGAATCTCAGAGTTGTTTTGATTTGCATGTCTCTAATGGCTAGGGATATTGAGCATTTTATCATGTGGTTCTTAGCCTTACAAACTTTATCATTTGAGAACTGTCTGTTCAATTCCTTTGCCCTCTTATGAATTGGGTTATTTGTTGTCTTGGGATTTGCTTTCTTGAGTTCTTTGTAAATTCTAGAAATTAGTCCTCTGTCAGATGTGTAGGATCCAAAGATTTTCTCCCATTCAGTGGACTCTTCCTTAACTCAGTTTATTGTTTCCTTTGCTGTACAAAAGCTTACTAATTTCATGTAATCCCATTTGTCTATTCTTGGCATGAATTCCTGAGCAATTGGGGTCTTATTAAGGAAATGCTTTCCTACGCCTATGTGTTGGAGCATGTTTCCTATCTTTTCTTCTAGTATCTTTAAGGCTTCTGGTTTTATGTTGAGGTCTTTTATCCATTTCAAGTTGACTCTTGTGCAAATTGAGAGGTACAGGTCTGTTTTCATTTTTCTGCAGGTGGAACTCCAAGTTTCCCAGCACCATTTGTTGAAGAGGATATCTTTTCTCCAATTGGTGTGCTTAGTCCCTTTGTAAAAGATCAGGTGTGCTAGGCTCAATTGTGAGCCTTAGCTAGAAATAGGTAGATGGGACTTCTGAAGAAATAGCCCAAGAACCACCAGGTGGGTTTGGTGTGTTTAGACAATTCCCTGCCTGGGAGAGGGCTGGTCTGAACATCCAAGAAGCCAATTCTTGCTCTGTTCCTAACCATCTGTTCCTAATGATGGGGTATTGGGCAAACCTGGAGACTCTTAGAATTTCCACTGTCTGGTTGATAGAGCCAATGGAAATCCATTAGCCTGGCTGAGGAGTTCAAAGTGGGGCAACTTGGCTAGAGACTTTCTGTTGCTCTTGGGAAAAGCAGAGCACATTATTAATGTTGCCATCCAGTGCCTCAGAGAGCAGATGTTCACGGAAAAGCAAATGCCCCGAAGGCCCATGGGATTGCCTCCATGGGAGGCAATGTCCAAGAGCAAATGATGCAGATCTGGTGCTCAGAACATGGGAAACCAGGTCTGACTCTCCTGATGGCTGTGGGGCTTTAGTTAGGTGATGACATTGACTGGTCTTAGTTCCTGCTTCATGGTTTGTAACAATGAGATGCTTCTCAGGGGTGCATTTCAAGCCAGCGGGGATAGAGGACGGACCTTCATTGTCTAGTGCAGGAGCCTTTCCAAATAGGAGAGAGAATAGAGTTCTCATCTCTTCTCCTCATCCCACTAAAAATCACAAAGGTCCTGCAGGTTTTAGAAGGGCCTGGGGGAACTGGTCAGCCTCCTGTCCAATGGTTGGCCTGAGACCCTGCAATGCACACAGACACTGCATTCACAGTGGCCAACGTTCCATCCAACCCTCACCATATGCTGTGAGTGAGGGACAAGTCTGTGGTGTTACTGTTCCCAAACATCAGTCCCCAGCCTGCTGCTGAGCTGCAGCTCACTGCAGGCTGTAGGCATCCTCACAGCAGTAGAATCCAGAGCAGATTCAGGGCAGCGTGGCTCACTGGCTGCAGGTGGCTTATTCTCTGCTCTCTCTAGGGATCTGTGATTTATTTAGCCTGTTTCCGTGGCAGCACTGGTGGCAGCAGCAGAATCTGCTTCCCCACGAGGCTGAGTGAATCATGGTCACCCACGCTAACCTTTGGCACAGTACAATCCCGCTGGGGACCGCTGATAATAAGTGAGCAGGAAGATGCCATGTGCTTTGCACTGCCTGGTGACCCTCTGTCCTAGATCAGGTCCTGTAGACACACAGACCTGGGCATGGGCTTAGCTACCCAGGCTCTCCCAGGAGCTGGCAGGGCTGTTTCAGCTGATGTCAGAGTGGCTCATCCTGGCAGCTGCCAGCAACTGCAAAGCCTCTTGGGAAAGGACTAATGGGTGTTGGACTCTGAGTCTAGTGCTCTTTATTTATTTCATTTATTTTTATGTTGATTTTCAGATACTTTATATTTTGGCTTTTTGGGAAAGGGTCTCACTATGTAGCTCAGGCTGGCCTTGAATTTGAGATCCTCCTACCTCTGCCTCCTGAGTGCTGTGATTAGAGGCGTGTGCCACCCTGCCCTGCTCTCCAGTGTACTTTTCACCATCCAGTGATCAGCATGCAAACTTGTCTATCCACAGCCACTTCTATACCCATCTGCCTCCTTTCATGACATGACCATCTGGCCCTCCTGTCTGGGCAGTAGCCCTCAAACTGGATTCCTTCCTAGACCTTCCCTCCCCTGAAACTTACCTTTCCTCTTTCCTTCCTACCTAGACACACTGAAAAAATTAGTTTATCCTGTATCAACAGCAATAGTGGCTTGTGTGACCAATCTCAGAGGCATTGCGTTTACTCTTGACTTTGAGAAGCAGCACATTCAGTCTTAGGCAGTGGCTTCTCAAAATATAGTTCCTGGGCCTAGCAGCAGCATCTAGAAACTACATCACAAGTTCTGGGAGTGGGAGTGACAATCTGTGTCACCCCTGCAAGGTGACTCAGATACACGGCAGAGTTTGTGACCCTTGGCCCAAGGAAATGGAACTTCTGTCTGGACTCAGCACAGCTGAAAGCATCTCTATTTTGTGCAGACCACACTGAAACCTGGTACTCAAAGAACATATTTACTCCAATTCTGTAGCCTAGGGTTTCCCTGTGTCCTTCCTCCAGATGGTTGAGTCACATGAAAAGAAATAGGTGTGTTTTTTCCAGTGTGGAAAAACACAGCAAGACCTCACCTGCCAAAGAGAGGGCTTTGGGGCTAAAAGAAAACCCACCCTTTGGAAAGGAACAATCTAGCTATTGTGTTCCCTAAGACCTAAGGAATTCTGATGTAGGGGAAAAGACACTGATAATATTCAGTCATCCTTGTGCATAACTCTTTCCTTTACCAGTTGTTTTTCACATTGACTGATTGCCCCATGCTGAGTCAAATAAATGGCCCCCTAGCCTAGCCCTCAAAGAACTTACAGGAGGATGAGGACATTAATAGAATAGGTTAAGCCGTGTCATAGTAGCAAACAACCCCAAAGTTTTTCTGGCTTAGAATAACAAAGACTTATCTAACAAACACTTCTTACACTGTGAAGGTCTGCTTTGCTCCACAAAACCACTCAGGGGCTCAGGGTAAGAGAGAATCCCATGTTTAAGCTGGCTTGGTCACTGTAGCAGGGGAAGAAACAGCTAGAGGGAGTCGGGTATCCATCCTGATGTGAATCCTAGCACTTCTGTTCATATCTCATTGGGAAGAATTAACTTCATGGCCCTACTACTTTCAAAGGGGCAGGAATTACATTGAAAAGAAGAGAAAATGGGTACAGATGGATATTAAAAGATTTTATTACACTAACATCACTCATGTACTTATTCACATCTATTGTTAAGTATTTACAAAATGGTTATTGTGTGTCAGGCATGGGGCCAGTCTCTGGGGATATGACATCCTGAGGGCAGCTGCCTTTGCTCCACTCAAGGGAGCACCATTAACATTATATTTCACATGAATAGGGCCCCCTGGAGTCATGGAACACAGGAGCCCTGCTGCCTTTTACTTTCCTTCTTTATGGTTTATTCTTGTTGTTTCTTCCCCAGCAGAAAGCAAATGAAGAGCAGGGATGGCCTATGAGTTGCTTATTGCTTATTCCTGGAGTTTAACTTAGTGCCCAATACACTCAGTACATATTTAAGTGAATGATTAAAAATGAATAATTATTGACGATGTTCCTTCACTTGTCTGTCACTTTGCCTTACTGTGAGGACTTGCATGTTGCTATAATGCTGAAAGCTATGTCTCTGGTATTAGAGATACCAGCAGTGCCACCCATGGTGGATAGACAGACTAAGGAGAAGAACATGGCAACCCACTCTCAAAACAATTAGCATTGAAAACCCTATGAAAAGCAGAGAAACACTGTCAGATATAGTGCTGGAAATGAGCCCCCCAGGTTGGAAGGCATTCAAAAGATGACTAGGGAAGAGTTGCCTACTCAATGTAGAGTCGACCTTCATGATGGGAATGGAGTAAACTCCAGGGACTTACATTTGCTGAGGTGGCACAACTCAAAATGAGAGGGAACTGTAAATATCCATTACTAATTGGAACATGGAATGTACATAGTATGAATCTAGAAAAATTAGAAATCATCCAAACAGAAATGGAGCTCATAAACAACAACATTCTAGATATCAGTGAGCTAAAATGGACTGGTATAGGCCATTTTGAATCAGATAACCATATGATCTACTATTCTGGAAATGACAGATTAAAGAGAAATGGGGTTTCATTCATCATCAAAAAAGACATCTCAAGATTGGCCATGAAGTACAATGCTGTCAGTGATAGAATAATATCCACAGGCCTACAGAGAAGGTCACTTAATATGACTATTATTCAAATTTGCACACCCACCTCTTAGGCCATAGATGAAGAAAGGTAAAATTTTTACCAGCTTCTGCAGTCTGAAATTGATCAAACATGAAATCAGGGTGCACCGATAATTACTAATGACTGGAATGCAAAAGTCAGAAACAAAGAAAAAAGCACAGTAGTTGGAAAATATGGGCTTGGTGACGGTAATGATGCTGGAGATTGCATGATAGAATTTTGTCAGACCAATGACCTTTTCATTGCAAATACTATTTTTTTACCAACATAAATGGTGACTATACACATGGAATTCACCAGATGGAACATACAGGAACAAAATTGACTACATTTCTGGAAAGAGACAATGGAAAAACTCAGTATCAAAAGTCAGAACAAGACCAGGTGCTGATGGGGATCAGACCATCAACTGTTCATATGCAGGTTCAAACTGAAACTAAAGAAAATTAGAGCAAGTGTACAAGAACAAGATATGTCCTTGAATATATCCCAGCTTAGTTCAGAGACCATCTCAAGAACAGATTTGATGTGTTACACACTAATGATGGAAGGCCAGATGAATTGTGGCATGACATCAAAGACATCATTCACAAGAAAAGCAAAAGCTTATTAAAAACACAGGAAAAAAGAAAAGACCAAATTAGTTGTCAAAAAAGACTGAAACTTACCCATGATCATCCAGCACCTAAAATAAAAGGAAGACATGATGAAGTTAAAGAACTAAACAGAAGATTTCAAAGGGCAGCTTGAGAAAACAAACTCAAGTATTATAATGATGGGTGGCAAAGAACTGAAGATAGAAAACCAAAGGGGAATAGCATACTCTGTTTTTCTCAAGCTTAAGGAATTGAAGAAAAAAATTCAAGGCTCGAGTGGCAATAGTGAAGGACTCTACAGGGAAAATATTAAACAGCACAGGAAACATCAATAAAAGATGGCAGAAATACACAGAGTTGTTATACAAAAAGAATTGGCAGATGATCAAACATTAGAAGAGGTTACATAGGATAAGGAACCAATGATAATAAAGGAAGAACTAGTGAAACACAGAGACCCAGGATGTGATGGAATACCGATTAAGATGTTTCAACAAACAGATGCAACACTGGAGGTGCTCACTTGTTTATGCCAAGAGATTTGGAAAACAGCCTACCTGGCCAACTGACTGGAAGAGATCCATATTTGTGCCTATTCCCAAGAAAGGGGATCCAACTTAATGTGGAAATTATTGAACGATATCATTAATATCTCATGCAAGTAAATTTTTGCTAAAGACCATTCAAAAGTGACTGCACCAGTATATTAACAGGGAACTGCTGGAAAATCAAGCTGGATTTAGAAAACAGCGTGGAACCAAGGACATCACTGCTGATATCAGATGGATGTTAGCCAAAAGCAGAGAATATCAGAACGATGTCTGTCTATGTTTTATTGACTATGCAAAGGCATTTGGCTGTGTGGATCACAACAAATTATGGATAACATTGTGAAGAATGGGAATACCAGAACTTTTAATCATACTTATGAGGAATCTACATGGACCAGGAGGCAGTTGTTCAAACAGAACAAGGAAACACTGCTTGGTTTAAAGTCAGGAAAAGATGTGCATCAGGAGTGTATCCTTTCACCATACCTCTTCAATTTCTATGCTGAGCAAATAATCTGAGAAGCTGAACTTTATGAAGAAGTATGCAGCATCAGGATTGGAGGAAGTCTCATTGACAACCTGCATTATGCAGATGACAACTCTGCTTGCTGCAAGTGAAGAGGATTTGAAACATTGACTGATGAAGATCAAAGAACACAGCCTTCAGTATGGATTGCGCCTCATCAGCAACAAAACAAACAAAAATCCTTACAGCTGGGTCAGTAAGCAACTTCATGATAAGTGGAGAAAAGATTGAGGATTTCCAAGATTTTGCTTTATTTGGTTCTACAATCAATACCCATGGAAGCAGCAGTCAAGAAATCAAAAGATGCATTGCACTGGGAAAAGCTGTTTTAGAAAGACCTCTTTAAAGTGTTGAAAACTAAAGGTGTCACATTGAAGATGAAGGTATACTCGACTCATGCCATGTTATTTTTAGTCGTATAATATGGTTGTGGAAGCTGGGCATTGAACAAGGGAGACAAGAGAAGAATTGATGCTTCTGAATTATGGTGCTGGAGATGAATATTGAATATACCATGGACTGCCAAAAGAACCAAGAGATCAGTCCTAGAAGAAGTGCAACCAGAGTGCTCCTTGGAAGCAAGGATGACTAGACTGCACCTTTGGACATGTCAGTAGCGACCAATGCCTGCAGAAGGACATCATGTTTGGGAGAGTGGCAGGTCAATAAGAAAAGGGAAGACTTTCAACTAGATGGATTGACAAGTGCCTGCAATGACAAGACTTAAACATTAAAAAAAGAGATTGTGTGCCTGGCACAATGTTGCAAAGTGTTTCATATTTCTCTCTATTGTACATGAAGTCACTATGAGTCAGATTCAAGTTCACAGTATCTAACAACAATGTTCCCCACCAATTCCTGTCTTCATGGAGCTTATAATCTATTGAGTCAAAAGTTATATAAAGAATTACCTGAGGTAGAAAAAAATCTCATACCAAATAGAGTGATATACAGGTCAAGTAAAAATCTAGGCCCCAGAGAAGGAAGGGATTTTGGTTTTTTGAGACATGGTCTCACTCTGTAGCCAGGTTGTCCTGGAACTTGCTACATAGACCAGGCTATGCTTGAACTTTCATTAATTCTCCTGCCTCTGCCTCCCAAGTGCTAGGATTACAGGTGTGTGCCTCCATGCCCAGCTTACAAGTGATCATTTTTTGATCCTTGCAAGCTATCCTTGTTTTGCAAATGAAAAACTAAGGTTCAAAGAGGTCAGTGAGCCAGTCCAACATAGGACAAGTGGCAAAGTTGGGAGGATGATGCCATATCTCTGTGTCTGGTGGTTTTTCTCCTCCCCATACTAATAACTAACAGACCTTTATATTTGTGTAGCACTTTGTAGTTTTCCATCTGCTTTCAGATGTAACTGCAACTTCTCTTGCAGGCTAAAAGCCACACCCTCACACCCTCACCCCACCCCCAGCACCCCGCCTCAGAATTTGGTTTCCTCTTGATGTTTTGTTTGTCTCTGGTGGAAGATGTGGGATGTGTTTTGTTGTGGGGATGGAACATTCCATTCTCTCTGCCTGGTTCTGCCTCCCAGCACTTTCCCCACCCGTGCTCTTCATCCATGGATGTCTCCTAAAGAGGATAGCATTTCAGAAGGACGTGTGCACATCCATGGGAGGCTCTGTCTTAGCAGCGGTGGACAGAGAAAGGTGCAGGATGGCTGAACCAGAACCTTCTTCCCCTGCAGGCAGGAGCAGGCCTCATCACTTTCTCTTGAACTTGCAAGAGAAAACAGTTACATAAGCTGCCCATCTGCCTTCCAAGGCACTTTTGAAACAATTCCATCCCAAGTCCATTAGTTTAGCAGGGTCACTAAGGACAGGGAGGCTTGCAGCTATACCACTGTGACATGGGATCCCATCAGATCTCGGAAGCTAACCAGGGTCGGGCCTGGTTAGTACTTGGATGGGAGGCCTCCTGGGAACACCAGGTGCTGTAGGCTTGGGAGAAGGACCTGGCAGCCCACTCCCAAAAAACAACCAGCCATTGAAAACCCTATGAATAGCAGAGAAGCACCGACAATACTATTTCACCTGTTGTACCTAGGGGTGCTAAGAGTCAGACACCGACTCAACAGCACCTAACAACAACAACAAAGAGTGAAGTTAGTTTATCATCTGGAATCTCCATCATTCAGGCTAGTCATTGTCACTCCACGTCCTTTATCCTGCTCCCTCACTCCTGCCTCTCTTGCCCTCCTGACAATCTCTCCCCAACCAGGTCCCAGACGAGGCTCCATTGAGTCTAGCAGGCATCTCTTGAATGTTCATTCTCTACCAGGCCCCATTCAGTGCTGGAGATCTGAGATGAGCTGGATAAATCTCAACCCTCAAGGAGCTCACTGTACCCCAGGTGAGGGCCAGTTAGCACACCTTCATAAGATG
>VMDO01020911.1:10692-36580 GCA_007922755.1 Pedetes capensis
TGGTGTATGTGTGTGTGTTTGGGGGGGGGGGGGTGATAATGGTACTTAGGGGTTGAACCCAGGGCTTCACACATACTTTGCAAGTGCTCGATGACTAGGCTGCACCTGCCACCCCTAGACAGGGTCTTGCTAAATTGTGCAGGCTGCCTCTGGCCTCAAACTTATAATCCTCCAGCCTTAGTCTCCGGAGTTGCTGGAATTAGAGGCATGCACCACTGTGCCTAGCACATCTGGTGTTATATTGTATTATAACCATTTTCTACACAGGGAGATTATGGCTCAAGAGATTATGTAAATTTTCCAAGGTCACATAACTGGGAAGGGGCCCAGCTGGGATCTCTGACCCCTGATTGTCTGCTTTTGACATCCATCTTCCTACTGTACCATGCTGCCTCTCCCAAAACATAGCAGCTGACTCTACCCTCAGAATAAATGAGCAAAGAAATTTATAGCCCTTTAGCACTGTCTATACCACCCTTTCCTTTTGGGGACCAGGACTTTTTTTTTTTAATTGACGAGTAAAAACTATATATATATATATATATATTTATGATGTACAACATGCTGCTGTGTTACATGTATACTTTGTGGAATGGCTAATTATTCAACATATGCATTGTAGCACATAGTTATTTTTTGTGATGAGAACACTTAGCATTTCTCTTGGCAATTTTCAAGTATATAGCAGATTGTTTCTTTGCTATTCATAGGGTTTTCAATAGCTAATTGTTTTGGGAGTTGGTTGCCATGTTCTTCTTCCTAGTCTGTCTTAGTCTAGAAGCTCAGCTAAAACCTGCTCACCATGGGTGACTCTGCTGGTATTTAATACTGGTGACACAGCTTTCAGCATCACAGCAACACACAAGCCCCTGCAGTATGGCAAACTGACAGACAAGTGAGGGAGATCTGTCCTAGACGAAGTGCAACCAGAGTGCTCCTAGGTAGCGAGGATGGCTAGACTGCGCCTTACATATTTTGGACAGGAGGAACCAATACCTGGTTGAGGAAGATCCTCAAGTAGATGGATTGACATAGTGTTTGCAATAATGGGGTTAAATATAAAAAAGGTTGTGTGCCTGGCACAGTGAAGGGGAGTGTTTCATTTTATTGTCCCTAGGATCACTATGAATCAGACCCGACCCAATGACACCTAACAACAATAGTAGACTGTTATTGACTATGAGAGTCACTGTTAAAAAGAGAGTTGAGTGAGTCTTTCTAAAGACTTAGGCTGTGCACCTTGGGGATCATCATCTCCCCATATTGTGGGAGTTTCAAAATCTAGATGTTTTGCCGGGCCTGGTGGCGCATGCCTGTAATCCCAGCAGCTCCAGGAGGCGAAGGCAGGAGGATTGCAAGTTCGAGACCAGAGGCAGTCTGTGTAACTTAGTGAGACCCTGTCTCAAAAAGTGAAAAATGGGCTTGGGGTGCAGCTCAGTGGTCCTGCACTTTCAGAGCATGCAAGCACGAGGCCCTGAGTGCAACCCCAAGTACCACACACACAAAAAAACATCTAGATGTTTTGACCATTTCTTTACTCTCTGGAGGACAGGAGAAAACTCTTTTTACACCACTTGGGTACCATATGGTTAGACTGACTCCTGTCTTACAGTTACCCCGTGAATCCAGGGGACTTCCTGGAGGCTGGACTATTTTTTCAGATCTTAGGTAGGGTTTTGATGGTCTAAAAAATGGTTCACACTGTTTACTGCTAAGCTTTAGTGTGGTCTTCTTTTCTCCCTAAGATCCCCTTTGGAGGGGAAGAGATGACAGAGACCCCCATGGAGGCTTCTCAAGTGTCACATCCAAGAAAGAGAAAACTGGCAGGTGTGAGTCAGTTTGCCTATGATTTGCATGTCACGTGATTATCAGGCATTCTCATAGACTAACCAAATATCTGTGACAGGATCCACAGTAAGGTCTTATTAAATCTGGGGTTTAAGGTTGTCAAGTCTTGATTTTTTTTCTTCTCTCACCTCTCCCATCCTCTCTAGCCAGCTCAAATTCACTCTAAGGTATGGAGAGATGAAGAAGTCAGGGAAAATGTGAGAACTCTCCACATGGTCTTCTGGGATCACCCAGCTCCCCCGGGAAGTTTTGGTGCCAACTGCCTCTGGGAACATGACTCTGTGTCTCCTGTCATTTCACTCCCTGCATCAAGTCCATGCAAAACCTTCACCTGGAGCCCAGCCTTGCAAGAGTCTATGTGAGTGACCTTTGTGGCTCATTAACTGTCCCTAGGATCAAGGGACACATGTAGAGCTAAAAACAGAATAGTCCTGGGAAGGCAGGATATCCCATAGTTAGAATCAGGGAGCCTACCAGAAGATAGGGAAGCTGAGGCACAGGCTCAGGGCGAGAACTCAGACCCTGAGGAATCCAGTTCTAGAAGGACTGAGTTCATGGGCTGCGTTATGGTTTGGAACTAAACTGTCCCTCATAGGTCATGTGTTTGAACATTTTGTCCCCAGGTGGTGGCACTGTCCTGGGAGGCTATGGAATTTTGGGAGGTGAGACCTAGCTTTGTGGAGTGGTCACTGGCAGGCAGGTCTTTGAAGGTTTTATGGGGATCCCTAGTTCCAATAGTTGTCTCCATTCCTGATTGCTATGATGTGAGGAAGTCCTTTGCCACAGACCCTGCCACCTGCACTTCTGCCACAACTGCCCTGTCACCACACCTTCCAGTGTCTATGGGCTGGGGTCTTCTAAACCATGAGCCCCAATAAATCTTTCCTCCCCTAATTTGATTCTGCCAAGTATTTGGCTGCAGTGATGCACGTGCTGACTAATACAGGCCAGTTACAAAAATGAACAGTCATATGGCTCAGGGTAAAGAATGACACCCAGTTTCAAAACAATTCAGAAGAGTGGTTTATTGCCTTATCCATGGCTTTTTTTTTTAACTGGGTTTAATGTTCAAGACATAGTAGCAACAAGAATAACTCAATGCGAAGCGACAGAAAATTAAAGTTGAGCTACAGAAATCTCTCCAGCTAATGTCAGATATACTGGACACCCCCTTTTTCAAGACTAACTCTCCCCCTCATCCCTAGTTAGAACATGCTCCTCAGTTACTTTCCCACACACTCCCACCCACAACTACAGAATCATCCACTCTGTTGTATAACGAAATCCTTCCCCAAGTGACCCCAGTCCATTGATCCAAGGTGACTGTGACCAGCCAGAGCTCATCCCCAAGAGGTTTAGACTTGGGACCCACATCTCTGGTGAGTGTGGCAGATGTTGTCAATGACCAGCATACCCCCTTATCATTCCACCCCACTGTGAGACATCCCATTTGTTCTGACTTAATATGATACATTTCCTTTAGTGGATTCTCTTGCACAGTCTGCTGGCCAGTGGGTTCTCCAAATGGTTAAGATGCCATTATAATATGATGTCCTTCCTGCTTTCCATTCACATTTTGCTCTGTTAAAAGCCAAAAGATCAAGAACAGTTTAGTAATTTTCTTCATGGGGTTTCACGCAGTTTCTTTCAGAGCCAACAAGAATCTTACTTCATTTTGAAGTTAAGAAAAGAAAAATCCCTTTCAATGCTGTAGCTCCTTCTCTAACCTCTAGAACCATTCTTGTTGTTCAGGAATGGCCCTTTTTATACCAGATACCTGAGCCAAACCTTAGATAATTTCAGTAAAATCCCCTTAATCTAGGAGTTAGCTTAGAGTAAGATATTAAAAAAAAAAAAAAGACTAATTGTGATACAGAACTATATTTAGATATTTTGTGCTGTGCATTTATTTCATCTGCCAGACTGTAAATTCTTGGAGAAGAAGAAATCGGTGTCAAACATTTTGCATCCCTTGGCTCAGTACCTTTACACTCAGCAAATACTCAGTAAATATGTTTGACATAACAAGAAATCATTCAATCTTCTTTTCTATGTTAAGTGTAAAATTAATGACTGAAGTATGATGAATCAAATAGATAATCGATCTAGAATGTAGAGGTGTATTCATATATCAGGGTGGTTTTATAAGGGACCCCAATATTAATAAAATTCAGTGAAATTAATGAGTATTTTTTCTTTTGCATATAACACATCCAACTGCTAAGAGCCCAATTTCCAAATATTAACCCTATATAGTGAAAAATCTGTCTTCATCATCAAAAAACATTTAACCCTTTGATGTATTAGGGCAGTCTCTCTGGTTAACAGAAATGGAATCTGCCCAAGGGAGTGGGGCGTATTCAGTCTGGCATGGGCCAGAGTTCAGTTACAAATGAAGGAACCCTCCCATTGCCCCTCACCCCAAATTCAGAAAGCAGGGGTCATGGTCATGAATAGGGAAGAATGCATAGAGGATGTGGTTAGAGAAATGTCCTGGCCAGTGGCAAGTCTGACAGTATGTGAGTGGGACAGTGCAAGCCTGTGAGCCCTTGGAGAGAACCAGCGTCTTAAGGGGTGGTGTGAGCCTGGGACCTGGGGGTGCTCCAGCCCACGGCAGGCTGGCTCTCCAATGACAAGTCCTTATGTGGCCTTCGGAACACAGACAGGGCACAGAAATTCCAACCGCCTTGTGACCCCAAGAGGAGATGAGAGGGCCCAGGGCAGAGAAAAACGGTGCTGGGCATTTCTGCCTTGGCCCTACACCCAGACTGGTGGCTGGGGTGAAGTGTGGACCCATGCATAGAAGGGCACAGATGATTCTGGGTGGTGCCCCCGGAGCACAGAGGCGGGGAGAAGTCCTCTGCTCTTGCCACAAGGGTTCCCACTTGCATTCAGCATGCAAACAGGTCCCACTGCTGGAGGACACCTGCTGCTCTGGCCACCCAGGATCCACTCTGCTCTCTTGGCTTCTCTACAGAAACCCAGGCTCCCCTGGTTTGTGAAACCTCACACACCTGCCCCAGAAGTAGACATATGTCCCTGCTCTGGCCACAGTGTTGATTTAAGGGATGAGCATGTGACCCAGCCCTCACCAATCAGCCCAGGGCAGGTGGCTGAACTGAGAAAAAAGAGGCATCTTTCCCATGGGAGAACCCAGAAATCTGGGGTGGATTGGGGAGAGGAAGGGCACTGTGTGAGGAATTGTGCTGGAGAATGAAGCCCATGTCTTGGGGGGTCAAAAGAGGCAGCACAACCTTCATTCAGCTGCTGAGGAGGTCAAGAAATCCCCTATTCTTAGGCCAGATTGTGTTGTGGGGTTTTTTGCAATTAAATGAGCCTCCATCTGAAGTCAACTGCTAATGGTCCCCTCCAGCCCCAGTTAGGAAAGGGGATAAAAGTCAGAGACAGCTCTGTGCCCCTGAGTCATGTTACTGTGGTGCCCACTTTGACTTTGAGAGGCTCTCCACTGGTCCCTTTCCTCTCTCTCTACCTAGAGCATTTAATGCACAGGCAACATTCCTTGAGAGGTAGCCTACAGATCCGGAGGTGCTGGGCTTTCCTCCCCACCTTCCACCTCCTTGCTCATTGTGGCTATTGGTGGAGGGGTGTGTTTTCTGTGAGTGCATTTAAATACCTTCTAAACCATTTTTAGGCTTTTTATTCTATAGACCAGAAAATTGCTGAAATTAGGAGACATTTGAATGCTCCTCCTCAAGCCCAAAAAAGACTTCTACTGTTGCTATATTTAAAAGCCCAGCAGCAAGTTGTTTTGGCTTATGCCTTGCTGTTATGTAATAAACATAATGTTAAGTTTTAGAAGCCCTGAATGCTGGTTGCAAGGATGAAAAAGGTGGCCTCACAATGGTGTGTGCCCTGGAGACACTGTGCAGAGGGTCGGGAGAAGATGGTGCAGTGCTCTGGGAGTGTTCAGAGAGCAAGGCTTGCAAGCAGATTTGAATGACTATGTAAACTCCCAAAGGAAGCAGTAGGGTAAAAGAAAAAGGAGAAAGAAAGGAAGCTGTGTACTAATGCAAGGGGAAAATGTCACTAGCAACTAAGTAAAAGCTGTTTTTAGAAAGACAAAGAGACCCAGGACATGTGGAATGATCCATTGTAGAAAGATTTTATTAGCTTTCTATGTTATGTAACAAATTACCACACTCTTAGCTGCTTAAAATAACACACATTTATTATCACACAGTTCTGCAGATCAGAAGTGCAGGCATGCTGTGGTTAGTTCTCTGTTCAGAGTGTCACAGGCTATAAACAAGGTACCAGCTGTGCTAGGGTCTCATCTGAAGTACAGGATCCTCTTTCAAACTCATGTTATTATTGGCAGAATTAGTTGCTTCTGGTTGTAGGACTGAGGTTCCCACTTTCTTGCTGGCTGTCACCCCCTACACTTCCTCACTATGTGCCCCTCTCACAGAACAACTGTTTTCTTCTTTAAGAGTTCAGGAAAACGTCTCCCATGCATCCAGTGTCTTGGCTCTCTTTGACCTTTAGACTTGCTTTTAAAGATTGTGCCTGATTTGGTCAGGCCTACCACCTCAAGGCAAGTGATCATACACCAGGAAGTAGGAATCTTTTATTTATTTTTTTTTTCAGTACTTGGATATTGAACCCAGAGCCTCACACATGCTTTGCAAGTGCTCTACCATGAGCTGCACCCCAGCCCATTTTTTACTTTTTATTTTGAGATAGATTCTTGCTAAGTTATGCAAGGTGCCTCTGACCTCAAACCTACCATCCTCCTGCCTCCACTTTCTGAGTTACTGGGGTTATAGGCCTGTGCCTCTATGCCTGGCAGGAAAGAGGAATCTTAAGGGGCATCTTAGAATTCCATCTGCCATAATGATCAAACTTTTGTGCAAAAGCAGGGACCCAAACAGTGTATTTTTAATATACTACATTATGGACTGAATATTTGTGTCCCCTTGACTTCCCAATCCTTATTATAAAGCCCAGATCAATAATGTAATGGTACTTAAATAATAATAATAATAATAATAATAATAATAATAATAATAATGTAATGGTACTTGAAGGGAGATTTTGAGAGGTAATGATGTTTAGATTAGGTCATGAGTGTGGGGCCCCCAGAATAGGAGGAGTGTTCTTATAAGAAGAAAAGACCAGTGTTCTCTTTCTCTCTGTCATGGGAGGACACAATAAAAAGGTGGTCATCTGCAAACCATACATGCCGGAGCCCTGATCTTGGATTTCCCAATATTCAAAATTGTGAGAAATAAATTTCTGTTGTTTAAACCACCTTACCTACATTATATTGTTGTAGTTATTGGAGCTAAGTGTGAAGGCCTGCCTGATTAGTCACCTGCCACGTGAGCCCTCTATGAAACACGAAGTTGGAAGGCTGTGGACACACCCAGTACCTAGAGTTTCCCAGTGAGTATATCCTTCACTGATGCTTGATTTGATTAACCCTTTATTCCCTTAACAAATGAGCTCCTGTTATCCTCTCCACTGGGCTTATCCTTGGGGCCAGGAGCAGGCCAGGTGAGAGAGGTAGCCAGAGCTCAGAAGGTGAAGAAGGAACAACTATGCCCTGGAGTGCTAGCCATCTTACTTAAGGCTCGTGATGTCAGGCACAGAAGAAACAAAGGGTTTTTTTTAATGTTACTTTCTTCCTCATGGTGCACATGGCTTACGAGGTCAAAAAAGGAGCACACCACTGGTTTTTGGAACCCCAATTGCCAACTTCACAAGAACACAAAATGTCCCCTAAGAAGCACAGTAGAATATGACTAACAAGTTGTTGTTGTTGTTGTTGTTAGGTGCCGTCAAGTCGGTATCCGACTCATGGCGACCCTCATAGGGACTAACAAGTTAAGTGATCCTTTTTGATGCTGGATAATTTAAAGATCTACAGTCATTAACAATATTATTAAAATATTAGAACCACAGTAATATAAACTTAAGGGTATATTCCAGGGAATCATAACTCTGGTGACACCTTCACCACCTGCTGCTCTATGGAAATGTTTGTGCAATTTTCTCATATCCTGTGGAAAAGCCCAGGTGTCCTGGTCATATCTTCACGCCTCTTCATCTTTCACCAATGTTCTCTATCTGCCATTTTAGCACCAGCTGGGCCTCGTGTTGAAAGAATTCCATGAATCTCTTTTTTTCCTCTGACTTCTGTCCATGCTATAGAGCTGAGCCACTGGACAGAACATGCCTCACCATCCCAGAGATTGTCCCAAATGGTTCTTCTCTGGTTAACAAGCCTTGGTTCTGTTCCAAGTGCCCCCTGGGTCTTATTGATCCTTGGGCACAAAGGCTGATTGAGCTCTCAAATGCAAGCCCTAAAACAGAATCTAGGAAAAGAGAGCACACTAAGACCTCTTGCTTGGATCTTTTAGGTTCTTTTGGTGAAAACTCCACTCACTGTTCGCAGCTCACCTGGCTGAGTGGGGAGATGAGTCCCATGTGAAAATAGTCTTGGGATTTGGAACCCCACTGATAAGGGGGTGCTAGAGAGAGAGAGAAAGGAATAATAGGGCCCTCTATAACCATCTGCTTTCCAGGCACCTTTGGAGACATGTATATCAATTTGAGCTGCCTCTGAGACAACATGGTTAGTACTTCCTTGGCAGATAATCTCCTTCGCAAATAGCAGGATTACTAGTAGACAATACCCTTTTTACAAATAAACACCCAATGAAGCAGTGGTCAAGAAATCAAAAGATGTATTGCATTAGGGAAAGTTATTGCAAAAAATCACTTTAAAATGTTGAAAAGTAAAGGTGTCACATTGAAGATGAAGGTGTACCTAAAAAGACTCATTCCATGATATTTTCAGTTGCATCATATGCTTGTGAAAGCTGGACAATGAATATAGCTTTTGAATTATGGGTCTGGAGATGAATATTGAATCCACCATGTACTGTCAAAAGAACCAACAGATCTGTCCTAGTAGACTGCAACCAGAGTGCTCCTTGGAAACAAAGATGTCTAGATTGTGTCTTACATACTTTGGACATGTTGTCAGGCGGGTCATTCCCTGGAGAAAGACATCATGATTGGGAAAGTGGCAGGTCAACAAAGAAAAGGAAGCCCCTCAACTAGATGAATTGACACAGTGACTGCAACAATGGGCTTAAGCATAAAAAAGATGGTATACATAGCACAGTGTCAGGGAGTGTTTCATTCCATTGTGCATATGGTCATTATGAGTCAGACCTGACTTAACAGTACCTAACATCAACAACATACAAATGACCTGGTCTGAAACATTTGCATCTTTATTCATTGGCTTCTCTGTAACTAGTAGCTTGCTTTACATATAAAGACAACTGCTCCACCACAAGTACCTCCATGCCTGGGCTAGGAAAGGGATTCTCATTTCAGGCAGGAGACCTTTTGCAATCAAGAGTAAAAACCTGTTTTACATCCCAAAGAGGCCAGCCTAAGCTAAAGGGTGAGAGAAATCTGATATCCCTGAGAGAAGATCATAAAAGAGGGGAAGAATATCTGTCCTCTTCATGAGATAGGGACTTGAAACCCTGAAAGGCCTCAGGCCTGGATGGGTGAGTCTGCAGTTGCCCTCAGTTGGTTGCAGAGTCCACGATGTCCAGCCCACAATATCCAGAGATGCCTGCAGTGTCCAGTCACCTGCAGTTCTCAGCAGTGGCTACAGTTCTCAGCAATGTCCAGAGCAGCCCCCAGAAGTCAGCAGTTGCCCAAAGTTGTCCACAGTTTTATGGAGATATTAGGAGCTGCTTGCCGGTCATTGCTGGGCCTGTGCACTTTCTGACCTCTAACTCAGCAGCACAAATGCAGCTCTTCATGCATCCTCACTGCTGAACCTGTCCATTTTCTAATTTCAGCATCAGGAAGTGTAACTTTCTCTCACTTTGTCTTTTCTCTCTCTCTTCCCCAAGCCAGCCTATATCCCCAGCCCACTTGCCCCAGCACATTCTTCTGATTCTAAATAAATATCACTGAAGTTCCTTTTGGATCTGTTTATAAATTCCATTATTAACAAGACCAAGGACTCTGCAGAGGCACCCTGTTGCCTGGTAACACTGCTATTCCCTGTTCAGCTTAAACTTTTTTCAGTAACTAAGACCAGACCTAAGATAGGTCTCCTAGCACATCTGTGCTGAGTGCTTAACCAGAAAGAATGTTAACAGAGCAATCAGCTGATGGCAGATAGGTGTGACCTCAGCCTTAGCTACAGGAGGGACAGAGCGAGTTGGAACTTCGACCCCCTTTGCTTAGATCTGTATCTTCTGAAATTCTATGCATAACAGCAGACCTATTGTGAAGGCTTTCCTCACCGCACCCCCAATCCTCAAGCAATTAGACCTTTACTTCCAGTCCTAGAAGGGGGAAGGGTGCAGGCAGAAATGGAAGGAATGTTAACCATAACTAACCTAAGTCAGATTTCCAGGCTGCTCCAGGAACTGGGCTCTGCCTTACCCTCTGGGGCAATGTAAACAACAGGTTGGATCTTTGTGTCTTGTTCTGAAGGTTAATGTTCTGATTCAAAATGTAGTCATTCCCCTTCTGTGCCTCTGGCCCTTTGTTTTACTCTGATGCCATGATTTATTCACCCCTTTCCATAGAAGGTGGTAACAGACAACAAAAAGAACCTGAGGTTGAGCAGATCCCAAGGGGCTGTCAGAGATTCAGAAAGTTAATTCGTTTCTCCCAACCTCAGTTTGCTGGCCGGAAAAAATAGAGGTAATTATACTTGGCTTGGGAGTTATTTTTGTTTTATAAATCAGAAATGTTTAGAAACTTCAACCCCATTAAGAAAGGGTTACTACAGCTGTTGCCACCTGCGCCTCTGTGTATGTGTGAACAGTCTGTTTCTACTAAGCTGTGAATTTGCAAGCAAGGATGGTGTCTTTGTTGGTAATGACCGAACATTGCAGTAATAGTTTATAAATAATACACAATTGACAGAGAGAAGGAGTTCTGTGAGTAAATGCTGAGTGTCTGGATTTGAGCAAGGGGCAGGAGTCACCAGGAAATAAGAGTCTCTATGTCCTGACTCAGTGGCTTTTAAATTCTTTGTGTTCAGAAATAGACTGGCATGTTAGCAATAACTGTGACTTACTTCCCGGTACCAATAACAATGTCTCACAATGTCTACCAAAGCAATCACTGTGGCTCCACCATTTACTGGGATGCCCTTCAGCACTGTGGTTGAGTAGGATGTTCACTGCCATGATCTCCCCCAACAAATTCACACCAGAAGTATTCTCAAATGTCCAATTGACCTTATTTCTTGGTCCCTGGCTTAACAGCACACCCCTCATTCTTTCATGGTGCTACAGCTTGTTATGTGTTGGCCTGTAGGGCAGGCACTTCAACTTTACCCTTGGAATTCTAAGTTCCTATAGTTTCTATTTCTCAATTATCCCAAATGTCTTTGACATGTACTAATTTGTAATTTTACTAAGAGGTCCATTTTTTAAAAAATTAGTTTTTGTGCTGTGACAAAGTATCTGAGAAAATCAACGGAGGAAAGATTTATCTTGGCTCATTGATTCAGAGGTTTTGGTCCACGGACAGCTGCCTCCATTGTTCTTAGGCCTGTGCTGAGACAGAAATATCATGGCAGAAGGGCGCAGTGGAGGAAAGATGCTCACCTCAAGGCAGCCAGGAAGCATGGGTGAGAGAAGGTGTGGTAACAAAATAGACCCTTCAAAGGCACGCCCCCAATGCCTACTTCCTCCAATTAGGCCCCACCTCCTAATAGTCCATTCAGCTACTTCAGCTCATTAGCATCCTCAGGATCCAATCACCTCAGTAGCTCCATCAGCTGGAGCTTCAACACATGAGCCTTTTTGCAAGACATTTCATATTTAAACCACAATAGTTTATAAATAATACATAATATATATGTGTTGCAAATACATGTACAGTAGAGAAGTACACAGAAAAAAATCTGTAAAGTCTTTTATTTTATTAGCCAGGGTAGACTACATTATACTGCAGTAACAAACGTCTCCAAGACTCTGACTTTATAACAAGTATTTATTTCTTCATATTACATGCTTTTTTTTTTTTTCATGAGTCAGCTATGTCACTCCTCATACCATCTTCACTCTAAACCAAAACTGATGTGAAAACCTAACCTCAACCTGAATGTCACTGGTCTCATGGTGGAAAGATAAGAACAGGGCAAATGATCGCCTGACTTCTAAAACTTTGCACCAAAGCCACCAAAACCACCTATTTTGCCAAAGCAAGTCATATGACCATTCCTGAAGCCAACAATGTCAGAAGGTATCCTCCTCCAGAGAGAGGCACTGCAGAGCAAGAAACTGGAATGTTTGGTGAACAAGAAGACCATCTCCTATCATCTCCTTCTCCAATGACTTCTTTCCCTGGCATAACTTCTCTCAACAGTTCAGGGTGCAACCTTTCAGTCCCCCTTCCTGTGTACTTGCCTACATACACACACAGAGGCATATACATAAATATGGACAATTGCACACATTTGTGTACAATGTGCTCTAGTCACTTACCATGCCATGGAGACCTTTCCACCTCAGTGTGTATACTCTTGCCCATTTTTTTTAATAATTACATAGTATTTGAAACCATAATATATTTAAGTTCTGTTAACATTTCATGGTATTCCATTAAAATACACAATTTTCATGTTTTTATGTATCAGTTTAAAATAAATAAAAATAAATTCTGGACCTTTTCAATATTTTTCAATTACAAATTAATGCCATGATATTTATCTATGTATGTGCAGATAGAAGGGGTGATCAAAAAATATAGTAAATGTTTAAATTTTTACAAATTTATCATAGTAAAAGACACATTGCCATTAATCCCCCTCAATTTTTTTTTAAATTTAAACATTAACCACATTTTTGATCAGCCCTTGTATCTTCATGTATTTGTATATTTCTGAATGATAGGCTTCTAGGAATAAATTATTATAGGAGAGCATGTGTATATTGCAAGTTTTAATAGATACTGCCAATTTGCCCTGAAAAATGCCTTCATCAATGTACCCAGCCACTAGCAATGTGAAAATGCCTGATTTCCCAAATTCTCAGTGGCTCTTAAATTACCAACCTTTTCCTTTTTGTCACTTTGATGGATTTTTTTAAATAGGCCACTGTTTTAACATGGTGAATCTTACAATGAGTGCAGTGGTGACTGTCAACTTGATTGGATTAAGAAATGCCTAGGAGATTCATAAAGCACACTTCTGGGTGTATGTGTAGAGGGTGGTTCCAGAGATAATTAGCTAATTACATCATGAGGGCTCTGACCTAATTAATAGTTTAGCCCATTGATGGATTCAAAATTTGAAGACTATTAAGAGGTGCTAGAATTGTGGAAGGTGGCACCTGACTGGTCAGGAAGCAAGTCACTGGAGCTATTATCTTGGGAACTATATTTTGCCCTGGCTCTGTCCTGTTATTGTTCTGCTCTGCTTCCTGTCTGCCATGATGTGAGCTGTTCCACCACCTCTTGCCTACCATGATGGGCTGAAACCTGTGAACCTTGAGCCAAATAAATCCTTTATCCCTTAAGTTGTTTATGTCAGATATTTTGTCACACTGACACAAAGACAGCTAACACAAATGAGGTTGAACATCTGTAACTATTTATTGACTAATTTCATAATTTATTTTCTTTATTCCCTCACCCCTCTTTTATGGTACTGGATATGGAACCCAGAACCTTGTGCATGTCAGGCAAGCACTCTACCTCTGAGCTACATCCCTAACCTGGTAAGGTTTATTTTTTACCAGTTGTCTGCTTCCTTTCTTCACCCATTTCTTAGTGATTATCTCATCTTTTCTGCATTTTGTCTTTTTCTTTTTGATGTGAATGATTTGATATAGTTTCTTAATAATCGTCCTTTGTCCATATTTCTGGTTGTGAATACAGCATCTCCCAATTACATGAGGAAGCCATTCCTAAAAAGCAGACACTGAGTAAAAATATCAGCCAGGGGCCCTTTTCCTGTCAATCCAACACTGCCCTCAGTCCCCTAAAACACAGAAAAATGCCAATAGATATAACATATTAATTAGTGTGTATGATGCATAAAACATTACTTCCTGATCACCAGGCCACGAATATGACTTTTAACAGACATTGCATGTATGCAGCTTCTTTGGACACTACCAGCACCCCAACTTCCATTCCTTCATTGACAACTGGTACTTTTCAGAACATCTGCATGTGATTCTGACATTTGTAAAATTATATTTAGAAAGTAACTCCTCCACACACATACTACTTTATTTAACATGTTACATTGAATTTGGGTGACATACAAACAAGATTTTCCATATAAACCTTGGCCCCAAAAATGTTGTATTGGGTATATGAAGTCTGAGTGTTAAAGATAAAAGGAGCTGTGTTGAGAAAAGACTAGCTGGGGAGGCAGCTTGGGAGATGTACTTCTGTTTGCCTCTGGTCTGGCCACTTTGTTTTAATTCTGTTCATGGCATCTTTTTAGATGCAAAACTTGTCATTTCACAGTCAAGTCTTTCAGTTATTTTGTTTACAATTTCTGGATTTGGGGCCTTGCTTTAGAAGATGTTACACATCTCAGAATTATTATTTTAAATTCTCTTATATATTTTAAAGTTGTTAGTTTTGTTTTATGTTTACTCTTTGTTGTTGTTGTTGTTAGGTGCTGTGGAGTCGTTGTCTGACTCATGGCGACCCTACATACAATAGGCAAAACACTATTGTCAGTGCTTCTCTGGTATTCATAGGGTTTTCAATGGCATATTGATTTTTGGGAGTGGGTTGCCGAATCCTTCTCCCATACCTATACTGTCTGGTGTTCCCGGGGGGTCTCCCATCCAAGTATTAACCAGGACCAACTCTGCTTAGCTTTCAAGATCTGATGGGATCAGATGCTACAGTGTTATGGCTGCAGGCATGTTTACTCTTTAATTGTGAGCAATCAATGGTTGGGTAAGGTGTGAAGTGGGCTGGGATTTAGCTCAGTTGGTAGAGCACCACTCTGCAGTCTCTAAGGTCCTAAGTTCTATTCCCAACACCACAAAAATGGGAGAAGGACATGGCAATCCACTCCTAAAGCAATCCCCAAACAATCAGCCATTGAAAACCCTAGGAGGGTCACTGTATCTTAATCTATTTTGTGATGCTATTAACAGATACCTGAGAATGGGTAATTTATAGAACAGAAAGGTATTTTCTCACAGTTCTGGAAGCTGGGACATCCAAGCTCAAGGCATTGACATCTGAGGAGGCCTTCTTCCTGAACCATCCATGGTCAGGAGCAAGGGCGAAAGCACGGGAGTGAGTGAGCTGCTTCTAAGTGCCCCTTTGTAAAGGCATTGTTCTATTCATGAGGATGAATTCCTCATGCCCTAAACCCCTCCATTAACCTCAGACTCCCAACCCTGTCACATTAGGAATTAAGTTTCTAACACATGAATTCTGGGGGACACATTCAAACCATGGCATACTGTAAGTTAAATTCTCTGGGTTGTAAAAATATGTGTTTAATGTCTTGAGGCATCAATTTTCCTGGTGGAGCTGGTATAGAGAAGGGAAAACCTTAGGGAGCATGGGGTTAATTACCAGCATGCATGTGGCAACACTAGCATTCTCTGCTCACTGTAATCATTCTCACAAAGTAAAACGTTTATGACAAACTAACAAAACTACTGCTCATAATGCATGTCAGGGAATGGAAGAAAGTGAGATACCTTGACGAATAGCTAGACTCCTGTAGTAATAGAATCATCAAAGGTTTCAAGAGGTCATTGAAATTTCCCAGTTATCCTTTGCTATATTTTACATAGAGCTTTTCTACATTTGGTGGTGTTCAAGTGTTCTGGGACACAGTACTTCTGGGGTGATTCCCTGGAAACTTTAAGGTTCTATTATGTCGTGAGCCTTGTTGATTCACCTGCCACTGACAACACCATGACTCACAAACCTTGTGGAGGAGGAGGCTGCCCTCTCTGCCTCCATTTCCTCTCAGCCACTCCTCCCGTTGCATTCTCATCAACCCTTCCCCACATGCCAGAAGGGCCTCACGTGGAGGAGACTAGGCATAGAAGTTTGCAGGTGCCAGGCTGAGGGCAGAGAGGCAAGGGGATGGTTCAAATGATGGCTGTCACATGACCATTGTGTCCCAAAGGGATGGACCTAAGAACAGATAGATCCATCTCCAGTCTGTCTGTCTGTCTGTCTGTCTGTCTGTCTCTCTCTCTCTCTCTCTCTCTCTCTCTCTCTCTCTTCTCTCTTTCTTGCCTGCTCACACACACAGTGTGCTGGCTCCCATGTGTCCTAAGACAAGCATCTTTATCAGTATTCTGAGGGACAATTAAATGGTAACTGAGAGGATTAAGTTCCCCCTCCCCTGACAGAGCTCCAAGGTCCTGAGATAACAGAGATCACCTGATGACCTAACATGGAAGGGCAAATCTCCAAACTTCCCAAATTTACTCCCTCCCCCACTTCCTGCAAGGAAATTTTCCATTGATAAGACAAAGACCTGGCCAGTACTCTATAACCCCCAGCCTCACCTCAGCTTGTCAAAAATGTACCCATCCCCCTCTCTTCCCAAACTGTGGCCCAGCAGCTTCTTTTCATCCCCTCTCCTCTTGCCCCAAATAAGTTTATTCATCCACAGGTCTGAGTGCCTTCCCTGGGGTCTTTGGACCCCTCCCCATGGGATTTTCCTGTCAGTAACATCACACAAGGGGCAACCTGGCTGAGCAGACAGCTCTGAAATCTGTGTGAGTAGTTTGGAGAACACCCTGGCCAGGGAGCAGTGTTGGTGGCTGCCAATCTAGGATAGGGATCTCCTTGCCAAGTGTGTCCTTCAGCCGTCCAGTAGGCGACACTATTTTAGAGGACTTTCACCACCGGAGGACTCCACCTCAGGAGCCTAGCCTTCGTGTGCCCCTGCCAGGGTCTTTCCAAGTCCTCCTACACTGCCACCCCCAGGAACCAGAAGGCTCAACTCTCCCCTCTGGAGAGGATCAGGCATGGCTAGTTTCACCCTAGGCAAATGAGATCTCCATCTCCAACTTTTTCTTTGACTCTGAAACAAAGTTTGCATTCCATAATAGGTATCTGTGCTTGTATTGGTATAAACACTGTGGTTTCCATTGCATGTCTTCCTCTCCAACCTCCCCATTAGGTCCCAATGTGAAATCCAACAGTGTGCTTCATGGCACTCATGAGAATACCATTAACTCATGCTTGCTCAGTTGTTTATTTGCTGCCTTTTCTACTAGCCTGTAAGCTCCAGAAAGTCAGCAACCATGCCCATCAGCCTCCACTACATCCTCAGTGTCCGGCCAATGCCTGTCCCAAGCTATGGTTTTCAACCTTCATAACCCTTTTACAAATAAAGGCTGACATGGGACTTTCAGCTCTCGTGCAGATCATATGATTACGTTCCTTTTCACAAGCAGAAGGGCCTGGCCTGTGGCCTCACAATGGAGTTATTGTTCATAAAGCATTCAGGTGAGAGGCATAATCTGTCATTGCTAGAGACCCAGCCCTATCACAATTCCTGGCACCTTCCCAGTGACAGGGAGACAATGACATCATCTCCAAATATATATATACAAAGAACAGCTTATTCTTCGAAGCTGTCTAAGGAAAATTACTTTTTGAGCTCATTCTTGCTGTATTAGGTGCATAATATCATAACTCAGAGTTTCCCAGATTGGATTCAATGGCATAAATGATTTGGTATTTGATTCACAGACATTTACTCAAATCAGAGAAGGGGAACCATATTTTGCTGAGCCTAAGAAACAAGTCAATTTGGAAGAACAGCTGGTTTCTCAGGTGAGTAACTATAAAGTTATATTGACCTCCCTCAACTTTGGGTCTAGTTTTCACATCTCCTACACAGATATACAATGATAACCCTTATCCTTCTCATTGCTAATATCCATGGTGCACTATTCAAAGATTTATTGGTTAAAAACTGCCCATTCCTCAAAACAGCCAAGTGCTGCCTCTGAGTTTCATGTAAAGATTGTCATTAAACAGTTTCATCAGAGCATTAGAAGACAAAGCTGGAGAAAAGTGGTTTTTGTTGTTGTTAGGGGCTGTGGAGTTGGTGTGCAACTCATAGTGACCCTATGTACAATAGACAAAACATTATTGTAGGTGCTTCTCTGCTATTCATAGGATTTTCAATGGCTGATTGTTTTTTTGGGAGTGGGGTGCTGGGTCTTTCTCCCAAGCCTATAGCACTTGTTGTTCCCAAGCAATCTCTCATCCAAGTACTAACCAAGCCCGACCCTGCTTAGCTTCCGAGATCTGAGGGGCTCGGGTGCCACAGTGGTACAGCTGCAGCCAGAGAAAAGTGGTAAGAAGTCTGAATCGTGGAATAGTCATTGTCGTAATTGCTTACATTTATTGAGTGCTCCTCATGTGTCAGATATTTGGCTGAGTTCATGCAAGATTAACTCATTTAATCCTCACAGCAGATATTTGGAGTAGAGAGAATTATTACATAGTCTCATTTCAGAAATGAGGAAGACAGTGCTTTGAGAGGTTTGTAACTTGCTGCAGATCCTGTGCTGCAGGGGAAACAGAGCCAGAGCTCTGATGCTGATATACATCTGTGGTCTGGGCTGTTACCACTGGCCATGGACAAGCAATGGATATTTGTATTCAAGAAATAAATTAACACGATTACTCCAAAGACAAGAGTGATGAGCTGGTGTTCAAGTCAGGGCCTAACAGACTTGTTTGAATTAACAAATTCATAAAAATCCTTTGTAAGAGGTTCACTTGTTGATTTTTTTTTTTTTTTAGGTGACTGAAAATGTGTTGTTCTTTTAAAAATGTCAAGTGTCACATCCCCCTATAACCCGGTTAAAATCTGCTGTGGCCTGAAGGCTTGTGTCCTTCCAAAATTTATATGCTGGTATTGTTTTTTGTTTGTTTTGGTTTTATAGTGCTAGGGATTGAACCCAGGGCCTTGCATATGGTAGGCAAGTGCTCTACCCCTGAGCTATATCCCTAGCACTGTGTGTTGAAATTCTAAGCCTCAAGGTAAGGCTGATAGGAGATGGGGCTTTGGAAGGCTATTGAGTCATGAGGTCAGAGCCTTTGTAATAGGTTAGTGACCTTATAAAAGAGACCCATAGTTTCCTTTCTCCTGCATCATGTGAAGACACAGTGAGAGCACAGCTGTCTATGAACCAGAAAGTGGTTCTCACCAGACATTGAATGTAGCAACCCTTTAACATTGGACTTTCCAGCCTCTAAAACTGTGAGGAAAAAATTTCTATTGTTAATAAGCTTCCTAGATCGTGGCATTTTGTTATAGCACATGGGCTAGGGCAGAATCCAACCATATGTGACTTTGACCAATTTCCAAATGCTGGCATAATCCAAATGTCTGTTTGCTAGGTAAGTACTCTACCACTGAGCTACCTTCCCAGTCCCTCAAATGTCTATTTAAATGCACATCAACCAGAAAGTTCTGACTAGCAGTACCCTTAAGAATGGGGTGTTGACATGCAGTCATAGCCCCTATTCGGGTTCTCCGTCTGATAGTAGCAGCCCCAGGGTTTCCCTCAATCATTTGCACTGGCTGTGGCTACGCCATGCCATGTTAATGGAGTACTCACCATGGCCCTGCCTTCAAACAGAGACTCACCTGGTGTGACATCACAGCGAAGCCACTGGCCTTCCTGGCCCAACCTGGCTCATGACCATCTCCACTTTGGAAAAGCACTCTTAATTCCCTTCAGTTCAGTGGAGACAGGTTGGGTGGTGCACTATTCAGTTAGGTTCTCTGCCCAATACTGTGCTGCGCCAAGGGCAGGGAGGAGGCTCTAGCTGACATTAACTGGGTGCTTCTGGCCAAGCACTGTGCTATGGTGTTCTGCTGCATCATTTCATTTCATTGTCACAGCTACTCTTAGTTCCATATTTTAAAGGAGGAAACTGAGGCACACAAAGGAAAATTAACATGCCCTGGCTACGCAGCTGCTACACTGAGATGTGAGTTGACTGCAGGCTGACTAACTTCACAGTCTGTGCTTTTTATGTCTCTTCTTTGTTACCCTTCCAATGAGTGCCAAGAAGTTGGAGATAAAGACTAGGGAAGTCCAGGAAATATTCATGGAGGGAGCGAAAGTGGAGCTGGATATTGAGGATTGCATTGGAGAGCCAGGAGGGCAGAAAAACAAACGGAACAGGTCCCAGGCCTTTTCTCTCTCCACAGCGCAGTAGAAAAGGTGAATTAGACCATTTTGTGGGTGGCATTGCCAATTAATTTTAAATTCAACACCTGCCTTGCCATTTGAGCTTAATCTTATTATAGTGGATCTCTTCACATTTCTTTTGTTTGTGCAGATTTTACAGGCAGGGGTTTTAAGCCAATTAGAGAGCATCTGTGCTAAAAGAAATTATTTTTGTGTACATTAAAATAATTGGCCCAATTCTCTGAATTCCCTGAGACAACAAGTAAAACCTCTGTTACTTGAAGGGTAATTCCTCTGCTAAGGGTAAAAAGTAATGCAGCATAAGAAGAAAAGCATTCACCTAACATTGTCTCTTTTGCTTCTAATGCCTGATATTATGTCCAGGAAAGTGAATTTATGCTGTTTGGAGGAAGAGCTGAGATCAGCATATCTAACTTAAACTTAACCTAGAGACAGTGTCCTTGACTTATGGCTTAATGCACACGACAAGTGTGCAAGGGATTTCAATAACACAGAGAAACAAAGCTGAACTTCAATATTTCACACATGACATCAGGAGATCTGACTTTTCTTATTCTGCTTCGTGCCATCACACTATGAAGGTGCCTCTTACAAAATGTTATTTCCCGGCTATCTCAACTTTGTTTCCAAGTCATTTAATCTTCCCCAGGTTGTTGAATGTGTGTCCTTGTCTTTACATTATTTACCTCATTCGCAGTTCCAATCCTCTTGTCTTTTTTTTTGCCAGAAGTAATTTTTCCAAAGACATATTTCAATCTGCATAAGAGGGAAATTGCTTCACTTTTCTTTAGCATCTCCAAAAGAACTTTCCCTATTTCAGAAAAAGCTGAGATCAAGTGACTTGCTCCTTTTTAGACCTGGACTGCCCAGCCTCTCTGTCCCTACATAGAAACGCACAGCATTGTTGGCACTCACGTAGGTGGTGTGGGACCAGGTCTAGCTTCCACTCCATCCCTCATTGGTCTGGGCCACATTGAACCATCCAGCTCTTAAGGTCATAGATTTTGGTTCAGTGATAAGCCAATCAGCACAAAGCTTTGAGCTGCCATTGCTTGGTTGTGGGATGCATACTTCCCTGCTGCAAGGAGCAAGGGAGCTTGCGGCCCTGATTTAGCCAGTCCTGCATCACCAGGGGCCTCCAGCTATACCACTGTGGCACCTGATCCCATCAGATCTCAGAAGCTAGGTAGGATTGGACGTGGTTAGTACTTAGATGGGAGACTTCCTGGGAACACCATCTGTTGTAGGCTTGGGAGAAGGACGCAGCAACCCACTCCCAAAAAGCAATCAGCCATTGAAAACCCTATGAATAGCAGAGAAGTGTGACAATAGTGTTTCGTCTGTTGTACATAGGGTTGCTATATGAGTCAGACACTGACTCAACAGCACCTAACAACATCACCAGGGAATAAGCCCTAGAAGGCAATCAGCATTGGTATCAAAGAGAGGTGGCAAGAAATCGAGTCCTCCCACCATTGTAGCCATCACTGTAGTCTACTGTACTTCTGGACTCCCAGTTAGCCAATAAAGCCCTTCTTGTTGAGTTTCAACAGGGTATCTTGTTAAGAGGGAGAAGGCCTCGGCAACCCACTCCCAAAAAACAATCAGCCACTGAAAACCCTAAGAATAGCAGAAAAGCACTAACTGTAGTGTTTTACCTCTTGTACATAGGATTACTATGAGTCAGACACTGACTCAAGGGCACCTAACAACAACAGCAACAAATCTTGTTAAGAACAGTGACAGCATTTTCTCTAATGCACCCAACTACTGGGCCGATAAACTAAACACACATTAGTACACCTCAAAATATATTTAGTTAGTCAAAATATCCAACAATAGCAAATTCAGCAACTAAATTGCATCCATGAATGATATATTAACTATGGAAGCCTAGACTGTTGTACCAAGAAAATCTTACTTTTGCAGGATGGTCTGAAGCAAGCAATCCTAGTCAGCACATAGCTCTTTTCCATATGGATCCATTGGTTTTTCAGAAAGCCAGCCTCTCTCCTTCTTTTGGTCTTCTCCACCCCTCAAGCTGTGTCATCCCTCTCATTAAGCAGGGAGAAGATCAGAAGGATGCAGGGGAACCCCTGCTTCTTAAAAACGTTGGTCTAGAAATGGTACAAACCACATCCACTCTCCCATAGCTAAAACTCAGACACATTGTCCCATCTAAGTATGAAGGAGCCCAGGAAGGAAGAGTGGAATTTTGGTAACTAGTGCACAATTTAAGCCATAGATAGGATGTTTTAGAAGATTATTGAATTATGTGAGAAAATTCTAATAGAAGAGGATGCATGGAATCAGCTCAAGTTTTCTCCAGGCCCTGTCTCTACATCCCTAAGTTCTTTCCCCTTCTGTTTCAGTCCTGGGCAAAGCTTTGTTCTTGTTCTTCTCTAGCCTGCTCCACTTCTGGCACATGCACAACATTCCCAGTGAGCAAATACATTCCACCATGCACTAGTGAGCAATAAAGATTTTACTGAAGATCTTGTGTGATTACAGAAATGTAATCACATTCTTCCATAGACATCTGTTCTTTCCTCCTAAACTCTCTTCCCTTGCCAGCAACCATACCTCACCTGTTGCTCTTCTCTGGCCAAGCACTTTGCTTCCAACATGGACAGCCCTGAAAAGTCTCATTGCCTGCGTAATTGGACTTTTAGCCTTTTGCCCACTCTACAAAATCCATCCATCCATATGTACATACATATGTACATATACATATATATACACATATAAATATTTACACACACACACACACACACACACAACACACATTGTAGCCATACCACCCTGATATCCCATCCCGTCAGATCTCTGAAGCTAAGCAGGATCAGGCCCAGTTAGTACTTGGATGAGAGACTGCCTGGGAACACCAGGGGCTGTAGGCTTGGGAGAAGGACCTGGCAGCCAACTCCCAAAACAATCAGCCATTGAAAACTCTATCAATAGCAAAAAAGCACTGACAGTAATGCCGGGCATGGCACATTGTCAGGTAATGTTTCATCTGTTGTACATAGGGTTGCTATGAGTTGGACCCAACATGATGGCACTTCACAACAATAACATGTGCATACATATATACACTCATATACATTTTTCTCTCTTCCAACATATCTCTCAGGGAACTTGGCAAATAATTCACTGAACATAAAAGGCCTCATCTGACGGCAGAGTTGGATGGAGAATTGCCACTTAGAAAATAAGTTTTGGCCAGAAAAATTAATTTACATGAGAAAAAAGACTAGAAGGATATTCTAAAATATTAGCAGTATTTATCTGCAGGTAATTAAAGTTTTTACCTCTTGTATTTTCCTATACTTTCATTTAATTTTTGTTTCTGTATTTTCCAAATATTCTATTACATGAAGTATTTCTTTAATAATCTAAAATGCATAAAGCCAGATGTGGGTGTGCTTGTGCACACCTGTAATCCCAGTACCTGGGAAGATGAGGCAGGAGGATCTCGGGTTCAAGGCCAGCTTGGGATTAAAAGTAAAACACTCTTTCAAAATAAGCAAAGCATATATAGGAAATAAATTTACCTTCTGCTTAACACCATTAATCACTACAGAAATGGAAGTCAAAACCACAATGAGATCCACTTCACACCCGTTAAGGATGGCTATCATAAGAAAACCAAAAAAACCAACAAAACAAAACAGAAAAACCCAGCCGGGCCACCCAGCGGCTTGGGAGGCAGAAGCAGGAAGATCACAAGTTCAAGACCAGAGGCAGTCTGTGTAACTTAGCCAGACCCTGTATCAAAAAGTAAAAAAATGGGCTGAGGGTGCAGCTCAGTGGTCTGGCACTTGCAAAGCATGCAAGCACAAGGCCCTGAGTTCAAACCCCAGTACCACAAAAAAAAAAAAAAAAAAAAAACAGAAAATGACAAGTGTTAGTGAGTGTATTAGTCCATTTTCTGTTCCTATAACAAAAATACCTGAGGCCAGGCCTTTTATAAAGAATGGAGGCTTATTAGCTCACACTTTTGGAGGTTGAAGTCCAAGGTCAGGCAGCCTCAACAGTTTGTCCTATGGTAAGAGCCACCTTGGCTGCAGAATATCATGGTGGATGGTATCATTGTGAGAGTGTGCATAAAAGGAAGAAATCATATGCCAAGACAGGAAGCCAAATGGCAGGGAGGGCACAGTTCTGCTCTTTATTTTATAACAATCCTCTTGTGAGAACATACCAGAGTCCCAAGAGACTCTGACATTCTCATGGTATGATGACTTATCTTCCTTTAGGTATATTCCCAGGAGTGGTATAGCTGGGTCATATGGCAGTTCTATTCTTAGTTTTCTAAGTTACCTCCATATTGATTTCTAAGGTTGTTGAACTAATTTACAGTCCCATTGCAGTGTAAAAGTTTTCCTCTTTCTCCTCATCCTCACCAGCACTTGTTATTGTTTGTTTTGTTTATCTTGGCCATTCTTACTGGAGTGAGATGGAATCTCAGTATCGTTTTGATTTGCATTTCCCTAATGTCTAGGGATATTGGGCATTTTTCATGTGTTTATTGGCCATTTGTACTTCTTCACTTGAGAACTATCTGTTCAGTTCCATTGTCCATTTATGTTTTGGGTTATTTGTTGTGTTGGTGTTTGATTTCTTAAGTTCTTTGTATATTCTAGAAATGAGTCTGTCAGACATGTATGTAGGGTACAAGATTTTCTCCTATTCTGTGAGTTCTCCCTTTACTCTGTTGATTGTTTCCTTTGCTGTATGGAAGGTTTTTGCCTTCATGTAATCCCATTAAATCCCATTAGTTGATTCTTGGTGCAGTTTCCTGGACAACTGGAGTCTTGTTAAGCAAATACTTGCATATGCCTATATGTTGGAGCATATTCCCTATCTTCTAGTCGTTTTAATGTTTCCAGTTTTATGTTGAGGTCTCTTATACATTTTGAGTTGACTCTTGTACAGATTGAAAAGTGCAGGTCTATTTTCAGTTTTCTGCAAATGGATATGCAATTTTCCTAGCACCATTTGTTGAGGAGGCTATCTTTTCTCTATTGAAAGTCTTTAGCCCCTTTGTCAAAATCAAGTGGCTATAGTTGTGTGGATGTATAGTTTGGGTCTTCAATTGTCTTCCATTGATCCTCAGGCCTATTTTTTTTCCCAGTACCAGACTGTTTTTGCCACTATGGTCTTATAGTATAGTTTGAAGTCAGATATTGTGATACCGCCTGCACTGTTTTTGCTGCTTAGGATTGTTTTGGCCATATCTGGTCTCTTGCGTTCCTTATGAATTTTAGGTTTTGTTTTTGGTTTTGTTTTTTGTTTTTTTTTTTTCTATTTCTGCAAAACCTGTCGTTGGAATTTTGATGGGGATTGCACTAAATCTGTAGATTGCTTTTGATAGTATAGCCATTAGAAAAATATTTATTACACCTGTATTGATACAAAACTTATTGTCGTTATTAGGTGTCATCAAGTCAGATCCTACTCATAGTGACCCTACGTACAACAAAACAAAACATCCCCCAACTCTGTACCAGGCACATGATCTTTTTTTATATTTAAGCCCAATGTTGCAAATGCTGTGTCAATCCATCTACTTGAGGGTCTTCCTTTTTTTTGGTTAAACCACCACTCTTCCAAACATGATGTCATTCTCCAGGGATTGGTCCCTCCTGACAACATGTCCAAAATACATCAAGCTCAGTCTAGCCATCCTTGCTTCCAAGGAGCGCTCTGGTTGCACTTCTAGGATGGATCTGTTGATTCTTTGGCAGTCCATGGTGTATTCAATATTCTTCTCTAGCACCATAATTCAAAAATATCAGTTCTTTTTTTTTTTTTTTTTTTTTTTTTTC
>VMDO01020912.1:0-36479 GCA_007922755.1 Pedetes capensis
TCACATTATGATGTACATTAAAAATTTCTAATAAAAAAAAAAAAAAAGATGACAGTGCTTAATGTTTCCTCCCATTTGTTTCTGCCTACAGAAAAGGGAGAAGCGGGCCCTGGGGAACTGGAAGCTGCTGGTCAAAGGGCTGCTCATCAGGGAGAGGCTGAAACTTCGCTATGGGGCCAAGGTCAGTGCGGATCTATGCAAAGAAAACAAGCCTAGGGGTAGATTCCTTGGGCTGTACCTCAGCACAACTACCCCAGATCCTGAGGTTCTAGACAGATTGATGTTCTGACCCCCTGGTCAGTCAGCCCCTCCATATGTCAGGAGAGATGCAAGAGAGATGTTCCTGGAAGGACACCTCAGCTGGCCCTCCCAGTCCTGCCCACATCCCCCTTTCTGCTGCTGTCCTGCTGAGCAACTGCAGTGGGGCTGATCGGCTGCCAGGCAGTATGTGGGCAGGGCTGAGCTGTTGAGCTTCCATGTCTGATGCACCACTCTCAGCTTCCAGTGTGGCCAGCCCGCGGCCACCTGCAGGCCTAGACATGCTCACTAAGTACACCTCATGTAGCACCTCCTGTGCACCAACCAGACAGTAGGCACAGGTGTGGACTTGACATGTGGCCCTGGATGCACTTGTGTGATGGGAGAGTAGTGTGTGGGACCCAGCCAGGCTGCACTCTGGGATGCTTTGCTCCTATCACCCCCTTGCTCTGTTGCCTTTCAAAAGTATTTCTGTCACTGGGGGTGGAAGCGTACACCTGTAATCCCAGAAAATCAGGAGGCAGCAGGATCACAGGTTTGAGGTCAGAGGCAGCCTATATAAGTTAGTGAGACCCTGTCTCAAAATAAAAAAATATAAAATGAGTTGGTGGTGCAGCCCAGTGGTAGAGTGTTTGCAAAGTATGCAAGGCCCTGGGTTCAACCCCCAAGTACCTCAAGAAACAAAGTATTTCTTTTGTACTCTTCACTTGAATCCTCTCAGGGGCCCATTCATCTGGTTTTTTCTTCTTACTGGCTCCTGGCCACCCACCCAGGTGCCGTCACCTCCTCCATCTAGACCCTCCCCGGCCACCCCAGCCCTCTGAGGTGCTGCCTCTGATTGTTGTGTGCTGGGGTTGGTCCTATGCATTGGAGCAGTTCATGAACAGACAGTGCACGTGTGCCTAGAAATGAGGCAGCAAAGGCAGAGCTGCAGCCGGTCATCCCTGGATATGCCCACCTGGCCATGCTTGGTTCTCGGCACTCAGCTTAGATGAGCCCCCTAGGCTGGGCTCCCCCAACCCCAGCCAGCTCTCACATCCTTCAGGTCACACAGCTCAGGGCAAGCCTGGGGCTGGGTCTTCACTGCCTCTTGAAGGTGCCTCCTAGTGGTTGGTTGCTGACCATGGCCTGTGGCCCTCTCCGCTGTCCCCTCTCCAGAGTGAGGCAGTAGCTCCCCACACAGATGCAGGAGGTGGACTGTCTTCTGATGAAGAGGAAGGGACCAGCCTACAAGCAGAAGCGGCCAGGATCCTGGCTGCCTCCTGGCCTCAAAACCGAGAAGCTGAACAAGAGCAGAAGCCAGGGTGCTCTAAGAGGACCAGAAGGGAGAGGAAAGGAGCTGCTTCCCACCTCTTCCCATTTGAGAAGCTGTGAGCTGAGCACTTGCCTTAGGCACGCTCCTCTGCGGCAGGCCCCCAGGAATTGGCAATGTCGTCTTTACTGACAAGGCCAATGGAGCAGCATGTGCTGCAGATGCGGCCAGGGACCACAGGCCACGATGAGGTCATGCTGCAGGGCCATGTCCAGCCAGGTTGGGGCTTTTGAAGGTTTTTACTGAAAGCCCACTTTTTGAGCTATGGAACTTCCCCAGGAGACACCATCAGGACTCCTAGACCTTGTTCTCCCCATCTTGTAATTTTTTTTTAATAGAACTCACTGGGAAATCTCTGGATGGTGGAGCATTTAGGAATGTATCCATCCTGTCACATGGCTCAAGTCTTCATCCCTCCAGCACTTGCACTATATCACCTCTCCTGTAGACCTGGGATATTTTCTTCATAAGCCATTACTTTTCCTCTGAATCTGCTTTCCTAATACTGCCCAATCCTGCCTCTTTATAGTCAGCAGAGAGGAGTGCAGGGCATCTCAGAGCAGGGCGCTCTGGGACTCTGTTTTTCAGAGTAACATTGTGTGGTGGCAGAAGACTGGAATGAAGAGCTGAAATTAGGGAAGAAAAGGCAAAAGTAATAGAGAATTAAGGAAACGTTAGTAAAAGTGGATCATTGTTAAACTAGATTTTGTTCATTACTGGATAAATTTACAAAGCTCTATGCACTGTAGATATCTAGGAGAAATAACTTTTATAACATCTTGAGAAAAAAATAAAGCATTTGTCTAAAAAGGTGTTGCTCACTGTTTTCCTACAGATTTTATGTCAGCTGAAAACACAGATGTGTTGAGATGCCATGAAAGCTCAGATTTTGCTTTCACATAGGCTAGGAGCTCATCATTATACAGGTTTTTCTTTGTATGCCTAAGCAAACTCTTGCTTAATCTTAAGATCCATTAAAACATTGAGTCACTCTTATCCAAGGGAAGCAAACAAAACAGTAGGGCCATGACTCACCAGGGAAAACAGGCTGGAGTTGCCTTGGAGACTGTGTTCTCACAACTGCAGGCACCAGAGTCTGTCAAGCTTCCCAGAGGCAAGGGACTTGTTTTCTGAAGTTTTGAGGTAAGAGCACTGCCTTGTCTCTGGCGGGAGAACTTATTCAGGGCGATATCAGCTTTTGGGAGGCATATGGAAATGAAATCAAATGGGAGGTTTTGAGAGAAAAGTAGGTTTTACAAAGTGTGCCTATAACAAAAGCAAGTGCTTAAACTGCTAGCTTCAGAGTGGACAGTTAGCAGCAGTGCATTGCGCCAAAGAGGAAGGAGACCAAAGGAAAAACTAAGGACCACATTCATTAGACATTTCATGGCCTTTCTCATATTTACCTCATGACAACTCTTTATGTTAACACTGTCTCCATTTTACAGATGAAACTGAGGCTCAGAGATCTGCTGGTGTGATATCATGAACCAGTCAGTAGCAGACTTGGTCTGTGTGCCCACTCAAAGCTGGTGCATTCTGCACTGAATCATACTTTCACCTCTTTTGGCACATTCTAAAGGTTCATGAAGCATAAGTCATTCACTTTAAACAGAGCCAAAACAAAGTAGGCTTTATTAAGTGCTTGGAATATTGAGTTTCCCTTTTTAAAAGAATTGAAACCAATTTTAACCATTAAAAGTAGCTTAGAATTGAGTTTATTAAAATTTGTATTTTTTTTGGGGGGGGGCCCATCCTGAGGGGTTGAACCTAGGACTTTGCAAATATTTTGCAAGTGTTCCACCACTGGGCTGCACCGCCAGCCCATCTTTAAAAATTTTGTTTATTATGAGACAGGACCTCGCTAAATTACACAGTCTGCCTCTGCCCTTGGAACTCATGATCTTCCTGCATCACTGGGATGACAGGCGTGGCCACCACACCTAGCTCATACACTTCTTATGGCTGAATTTAAAAGAATGCAGCAACAACAACCCCACCAACCTGGAAACCAAAAATGGGCTAACAGCCAAGGTCCTATACAAATTATACATTATTATACATACTTATAATTATACATAACAAATTACAGATAACACTTGGAAGAATGGGAATACCAGAGCACCTAATTATACTCATGAGAAATCTGTACATGTGCCAGGAGGCCGTTGTTCAAATAGAACAAGGAAACGCTGCCTAAAGTTGAGAAAGGTGTGCATCAGGGCTGTATACTTTCACCATATCTCTTCAATCTCTATGCTGAGCAAATCTGAGAAGCTGGACTTTATGAAGAATGCAGCATCAGGATTGGAGGAAGGTTCATTAATAACCTGTGTTATGCAGATACACAACTCTGCTTGCTGAAGTGAAGAGGATTTGAAACATTTACTGATGGAGATCAAAGAACATAGCCTTCAGTATGGATTGTGTCTCAACATCAACAAAACATAAATCCTTCCAAGTGGGTCAGTATGCAACTTCACAGAAAATGGAGAAAAGATTGAAGTTGTCCCTGATTTTGCTTTACTTGGTTCTACAGTCAACACCTGTGGAGGCAGCAGTCAAGAAATCAAAAGACACATTGCTTTGGGGAAAGTTGTGGCAAAAGATGTCTTTAGAGTATTGAAAAGTAAAGATGTCACATTGAAGACGAAGGTGAGCCTGACTCATGCCATGGTATTTTCAGTCGCATCATGTGGTTGTGAAAACTGGACATTGAGCAAGGGAGATAGGACAACAATTGATGCTTTTGAATTACGGTGCTGGAGACGTTTATTGAACATACCGTGGACCGCCAAAAGAACCAACAGATCTGTCCTAGAAGTGGTGCAACCAGAGCGCTCCTTGGAAGCAAGAATGGCTAGACTGCATCTTACATATTTTGGACATGTAGTCAGGAGGGACCAATCCCCGGAAAAGGACATCATGTTTGGGAGAGTGGCAGGTCAATGAAAAAAAAGGAAAGCCCTCCACCAGATAGATTGATACAGTGTCTGCACCAAGGGCTTAAACATAAATAAGGTCGTGTGCCTGGCAAAGAATCAGGAAGTGTTTTGATCTGCTGTACATAGGGTCGCTATGAATCGGACTCCACTCGACGGCACCTAACAACAACAACATACCAAAAGATAGATAGAAATTTATTCCAAACGTTTATGAAAAATACAAAGGTAATACAAATTTCATGGTGCCTTTCCAAAGCCTTCAAATTATTCTTAACATTATTTTACTCTTTAAGAACACTTTTGAAATTGGCAGCTAAAATCCATGTAAGAAAAAAATTACACAAACCAAATTGCAAGGATTTTATAATTATACTCCATCTGTTTCAAATGCATCTGCAGTGAGAAGTTTGGTGAGAAAGCACATCAATTTACACTAAGCAGTAAATACTGCTCCAATCCTAAACCAAGGTAAATCACCTCTGGTGCTGGTTGTGATTTTAAAATGAAGAATCCCAACCAGTAGCACAGTCATCCCAGGTTAACAGGAGACTGTAACAGAACCCTGCTTTCAGTTCTGACCCCTTATTCTGGTACAGAATACTTTGTTGCCAAAGCAAGCACTCCCAGCAATGACTAGACAATCTGCAAATAGGAACAAGATAAAGGATGTACCAAAGAATATGTTAAGACAGCAAGATCACAGCATACTTTCAGAGTAGTTAGGAAACATACAAATTTCATGAATTGAGTGTGGTGAATCTTATTTAGGACAAGTAAAGCAATGGACATTAAACACAGAAGCAGCCACTTGAGGCCCAGGTGCCAACATCAAAAGCGTTTCCATGATAAAAGGAACCACGCCAGACATGGGCATTCCCACAGCAAGCCTTGATCCTCTTGATTCCTGGTTTTGGTTGAGTGGCGGTCACCTTGAAGGAGCCCACTACTAAGCTCTTCATGTGAAAGCCTCCAGCCTTTTCCTTTAATGGTTGACTGAAAATTCAAAGCCATCTTGAGGGATCAGGTAATTTCTGGGCCAGAGGATGAAAGGAAATGCTTTCCTCCACTCCTCCAAGCTTACCCATTTCTGGCCAGAGTGAAAACAAATCCTTTCACCAATACTTGCTTCAAAAGCATCTCAAAGCTTCCCAGTGACCTGAGGTGATTTTTTTTCCTAAAATCATTTAAGTTGTACCCCAATTTAACATCTTTCTATGCTCTGAATTAATCTCAATTGACAGACTGAGGCGTATTTTTAGTAACAGTCTGAAATGTTAATCATTGGGGGGGAGGGGTTGTTTTGATTTTTTTAATCATCTCTCAGTTCCTCCTTAGGGTAGGAAGCAAAGTAATAGAGGAGCCAGGGCCTTTGAGGGGCTTGCACACTACAATGTTTTGCCAAACCTAGAATAAGGGTGAAGCCCAGCAAATGTGGGATTTTTTAGTCACATCTTCAGTGTTTGTTCTTTAGGTACCAATCAAGTTCCACCACATTTGGTTTTAGGTGCGCCTGCTTCGCCAGGCCAGTGTGTAGTCTGTGTTGGTGACCCAGGGCAGGGTGGTGTACTGGGTGAAGGCTGCCCCTGGGTCACAGATGTGCAAGCATCATGGCAGTCGTGGCGCTGTTTCTCAGTAGTGAGAAATGAAATGCTGAGCTGAGCCCTTCATTACCAGGCCTCTGCCCCACTCTATGGTCTGCTGACAGCAGGGAGGGAGATGGAACACGCCCACCTGCCGCACAGCTCAGCCCAAGAGGGGAAGGAAAGAAGCAGGACGATGCTTGTGGGGTCACCATCCTCGAGCTGCGTCTGCCCACCAAAGCTGCGTACTGGCAAGAAGAGGGGCAGAGAAGACCGCTGGACAGCAAACCCGATGTGCAGGCCGCCAAGTCTGGCCCCTCGAAGAGCAGAGGCGGCACAGACAGCTGCTCCAGCATGGAGCTGGGGAGAAGTAAGGGGTGACCTGGGTCCTGAGGCTTACGCAGGGACCGGGCAGGCACCAGGGCCTCCTTCACTCCAGCTTTTTGGCCGGCACCCGGGTCCGGGCAATGACGATGGGCACCAGCGCCAGGCAGCCGATGAGGAGGGCCCACACAGGCCGGTAGAAGAGCCAGCCGGCAGCTACAGTCAGCAGGGTCAGGGAAGTGGCCATGCAGAAGGCAAAAGCTTTCAGGCCAATGTTGACCAGGTCTCGGAAGACAGGAAACCAGTCCACTGTGAGGAAGAGAAAGGTTATGAGCCTCCAAGGCCACCATGTGCCACATCCCTACAGACCGTTCCTCTCTGGACAAGGATGAGGCCTTGCTGCCATGTGAGCCCAAGAGGAAAGGGAAAGGGTCAGTGTCGGGGGAGTCAAACAGCTTCACTGAGGCCCGGGAGGTCCAGGGAGGAGGAGGGGCCCCACTGAGCCACAGTGGGACTGCTTGTCCAGAGACCTGGGCCTCCTTCTCTCCAGCTTTTTGGCTGGTACCTGGGTCCAGTCAATGATGATGTGCACCAGCACCAGGCAGCCGATGTGCTGTAGCCAGACTTCTCTCCAGCCTAAGTGTAAGTGGGGGGGAAGGTTCTCCTGGCCCCAGGGAAGGATGGACAGGGACATACACTGGGGCACAGGCCTGGTAGGAAGTCCCAGAAGCCCCTCCCCCTACACAAGCCTCGGCCCAGAACACATGCCACACCTGGGCACTCAGATCCCAAACCAAGCAGGTCACTTGGCCTCCCTGGTGCCAACCTCAGACCAAGGAGCACCCCATGCTCTTCCTCATACCCAGACTTGCTGGAGTGCAAAAGGCATGATGGCCAGATGTGAAGTTTTCGCATTTGCCAAGCGTTTCCCACAACTCTCCAGGGAGGTCAGGTGGGAAGCGGAAGAGCTGGACGCGAGAGGCCGCAGGCACCTCAGGACTGTTCAGTTGTGGAGCAGATGGACAGAGAGGGAGGCAGCCCCACCCTCCCCCACCCCCGGAAGTGTCCTGTCTCTGCTCATTCAGCCCAAGGCTGCCGAGTGGGGACACACATGGGCCAAATGCCCCATCTCTGCCCCAAGGAGCACCCCATCAGGTCGGGAAGGGTCACAGAGGACAGTGTGACAAGCATAGGAGCGGCAAGAGGGGCTGCCAGAGGGAGGGCAGACTCTCCCCCAACCCCGGCCACCTACCCAGAGTGTAGAGGATCCGCGTCATGAGATTGAGGCCCATGAACATGGCCACCCAGCCGGCGGCCCGCAGGCCCCAGGTCTTCATGGAGTTGCTCTTTTGTTCTCTACGAAACGTCTCCTGTGGGACAAGCAGGGATGGGTGTCAGACTCCGTGGTCGGCAGGGCAGGTGGTGAGGGGCTTGACCAGCTCAGGAGCTCTTGGCCATTGCCGAGCAGACCAGGGGGAGATGGGCAAACCTCCCGTATGTCTCAGGCCTGCTGCCCACCTGGCACAGTAGAGTGCAGCACAGGGGTCTGGAAGGGACGAGCCCTCCCTGGCGAGCCTTCTTGGCTCATGTTCTTGCCAGGTGGGGACACCACCCTCGTCCAGCTCCTGCGGTCCCTCAGTGGGTGGTGCTTGATAGCATGTGCTGGGCCTGTGCCGACTGCTCTGCAGATGCCATGCACTGCCCCTGGGACACTGCTTGTAGCTTCAGGGCCGCCTCACCCTCCTGGTCTCCCTCCTACTCTGCAGGCTTCTCCTTCAGTCTCCACTGCTGTCCTTGCCCCTCTCACTGGCCTCTCAATGCTGAAATCGTTTGGCTACTTCTGCCCACTCTGTCCCAGAGCTCCCACGTGTCTCTGCAGCCCGCACACCAGAGGCCCTCAGGGTAACACTGCAGCTCCAGCACATTCCTCCTGATGTCTGAGTGCACCTGGCCCAACACCCGCCTCTGTCACATCCTGCACCCCCACTGCCCATCTTCCCCCTGAGCAAATGGAACCACCGCCTGCTCACCTGCACAAGCTGAAGCCCAGGCCTCACGCCTGGCCTGCTGAGCCTCTTGCCATCACCATGCAGACCATCACCAAGTCCTGTCAGCTCCATCTATGTGTCCACAGTCACCCGTCTCATCCATTGGGCTATAGTCTTCTCTGTCACCATCCCTCACCTGGGCCCTTGCCTTAGCCTCCTGCCTCCCCACTCCACACACAGCACCTGCGGAGGCCTCACCACACTCTGATACTGCTGCCTGGGGCCTGGCCCCACTGGCTGCCCCATCACCACCAGGCCTTTGCACATATAGACTGCTCTACCTGCAACACCTGTGACCACGGCCATGCCTGGCTCGCTTGGCACATGCTGCCAGTCTCAGGTCAAATGTCATTTCCTCAGGGAGCCTTCCCTGATGCTGTAGTCCAAATCAGCAGCCCCTCCTGTCAAATACGTCATGCTACGATAAAAGTAGGGAAAACCAACTGCTTAAGGCTTCTCTCTCACTGCCTGAGTGTCCTACAGGTACACTTACTGGATCCTCAGAATAACCCACTTTACAGATAGGAGGCTGAGGCTCTGAGAGGGTAAGAAACATCCCTGGCAGTTAACTAAACCATAACGTCCCAAGGGCAGGGACCATGCTGGGACACCTCTGTTGCCCAAAAAAGCCTGAGTGAATGAGCAGCAACCAAATAAGGTGGGGGTGATGGGCAGGAATCTTTAAAATTTTTTTCATTTCACAGATGAGGAGACAGGCTCCAAGAGGAGCCACTGGCTCAAAGTCAGAAGCAGTGAGAGGCAGAGCCAGGCCCTGCACCACCTGCCCTGGCATCCTGACTTTGGGGCCCAGGGTTCTTGCCAGCACTTGGGCAGAGCCTTCCCTCCTGGGAAGTTATGTAGCCCCACCCCAGCCCCTGCTCTCTGGGGGCATCTCAGACTTGAGGCCTCCTGACTTTGTCCCTAGGGTGACTCATGGGCCACCAGGCTGGGGGCAGCAGCCCCACCCTGAGGCAGGCAACAGGCCAACCACACCCAGTCCTATCCAGATACAAGGAGTGGTCAGGGCCCAGGCACCAAAGCTGACGGGCAGCTGAGGGCCCAATAATAGAAACGAGAGGGTCACAGCTAATCCCTGGTGCCTCTACTGCCTTGGCTCTTCATGGCCCTTCCAGATGGAAAATATAGCAATCTGGTTTAAGGGAGGTATTGAAGGTCCCAATGGGACCAATGGGAACAATCAACACTATGATCTTTCGTTTTTGTCTCGTTTTGTTTTGATTTTGAGACAGGGTCTCGCTGAGTTTCTCAGCTGCCTCTGGCCTTGAACTCTTGATCCTCTTGCCGCAGCCTCCCGAGTATCCAGGATCATAGGCGTGCACCCAGCTCACACAATACCACTCTGCTGATGACAATGTCCCTGCCTAAGGAAGACAGGCTAACTTCCAAGGCACAAGTCATCTTGGCACTGGGTGATGTGTGAACCTCCCTGCTTGCAGATGCAGAAAGGCACACCCAGTGGCTGGGGGCATCTGTCCTCAGATGCATGCCCTCACCCACCTGTCCCCGAGTGCCCAGCTCCAAACCCTCCATTGCCTGCCGGATGCCCTGGAGGCAGCAGCCCTTCAGCATGGCCTCTGGCTCCCCACAGCCTTGCTGCCCACTGCCTCTCTTGCACTCCAGGTGCCTGATGAGGGGAACCTTTTCCTACCTGGCCCCCAACTCTTCCAGGACAGACCCCTACTCTCCATGTGAGTCTCAGTAAAAACATCACTCATCAGAAAGGCCCTGCCCCGAAGCAACTGACTTCCTATTAGCAGCGATAACAGTGTGCATCCTTTCAGCCTTCTTAGGTTCCCTCCCTTGAGACTAGAAGCCTGTGACGGCAGAGGATCTATTCACTGCTTGGCCCTCAGTGCCAGCACACGCTGCACACACAGGGAAGCAGGGGTCACTCTAGTTCCTTTTCCAGCTTCTAGTGGTAGGAGCTTCTTAAATAGCTGCTGGGAGAAAGGAGGAAAGGGCGGGCCTGTCCCCCATCACACAGGCGGGGCAGCAGCCACTCACCTCTGCTGAGAAGTCCCCATGGTGCAGGAGCAGCAGGGTGTCCCCAGACTTGGTGGAGTATGGGACTAGTTGGTCACCCCGCTGCCGGGCGATCACAGTGACCTGGTCAGAGAAGTCAGTGTGAGAGCTGAGTGATCAGAGGGGCAGGTGCCAAGGTAAGACCCACAGCCCACCCCTGGACTCTGTGCCCACCAGGCAAGTGAGTGAGGAGACCCTGGGACTCATCTCCCCACACTCCTGTCTGGGGTGTCAGCCTGCAGCTATTCATCCAAAGCTCCAGGGAGCCCCCTATACTGGGGCCGAGCAGGGGCTGGGGCGGACTGCACATGCCAGGGCCGGCTACCCTCCTGGACTGATGACCACTTGTGGGCAGGACCTCCCGGGCCCAGCAGGTACTCACTGGGCAACACAGCAGATGGGGCAGCCAGGCCAAGCCCCAGGTCTCTGCCTTTCCTCCCTCACCTCCGCTATCTTGACCCCAAATGTCTTCTCTGCTGCCCTCTGGGGTCAGGCCTGGGATGGAGTTCCTGACTGCATGTGATGTGTAGGGAACCAAGACCAAAGATTTACAGATCAAAAACAGGATGGGGAAAGGGGCTGCATGTGAGTGGAATAACTCATCAGGTCCAAGTGAGTTCTCTCTAGGTCTGCAGGTCTAGCCTCGGCTCCAGATGGCTGCAGGGGATGCAGACCTCTGAAAGTGCTCAGAGCACACCTGACCCCGTGGGCAGGTGATTGTGCCAATGCCTTTCCCAAAGGAGGGTCCAAGGCATTCAGGACATTCTCCCGGTATTTGCGCCCAGGGAGGCTGTGAAGCCCTGTTGTGGAGGCAGCCCGTGGGGAAGCCAGGTTACCACATGAGCTGGGCCCAGGTCGGGGTCATCACTGCTCAGTCCGGCATAGGAAAAGTAGACACGCAGGTCACCAACCTTGGGAAGAAGCAAATAGAGGAGAGAGGGTCAGGGAGCGGCCAGCCCCATGAAGCCCCCGCACCTCACTCTTTTCCCACCTCCACACCTTTGTCTGGCTGTCCTGCCCCCTAGATGGCCTCCACCTCTAGTTTCATTTGAACAGTGCAGCCTGGATTCAACTGTAGGGAGCCCATGGGAGAGGTTCGTGTGTGTTGCCCCTGGATGCTACACTGAAGCCCCGGCCTCTGCTGTGCAAACAACCCACGCCTCTTGGGATACCTCTGGGTACTTGGGGTTTTCACTGTGGTAGAAGAAGTCTCCCCGGCGTATGATGTCCACATGGGGGTCCTCCAGCTTGGACAGGCTCAGAGGCTTGAAGTTGTCAATTTTGTCAATGAGGCCTGAGACAAGCAGAGTGCTCAGAGATCACAGTCCACTGAGAACCCCAGTCTGCCAACACTGTAGCCTAACACCCTGCCCTGCCCCAGGTCCCCTCAGCCTGGCTGTGCTGCCTCCACCTGCCCCCTGCCCTCAGCCTTTGCACATGCGCCTCTCCCACCTAGAGAGCCCTTTCCTTTTTCTCTTGAGACAGGGCCTCACTGTATAGCCCAGGCTGGCCTCAAACTCGCCTCAAACTCGCCATCCTCCTGCCTCACCCTCCCAAGTGCTGGGATCACAGGCATGGCCACTGTACCAGCCCCAGGCCCTTTCTGGGCTCTGCATCTTCCAGAGGCTCTCTGTGCCACATGAGCCCATCTGTCACCATCTGCTCTGGGAGAGCTTCTCTGGGCCCTCCTCCTGCCAGGTCAGACTGGCCCCAGCTCTGAGGGTGGCCTTGGCCTATGCCAAGGATCACAGTCATCCATGTCTAACCTGGGCTGCCCACCAGGACCGTGAGCTACTTGTTGGCAGCACTTGGCTGCTGCCACAGGCACCACCTGAGTGGCAGAGATGACCAGGCGGCCACTTTGGCTCTCAGAGCCCCAACTGTCCTGGCCTTGCTCCTGGGTCAGGCCCAACATAGAGCCCCAAGGTTACCGGGGCCAATGGTGCCACCTTATCCCTTGAAAGTTTCTCTTTGGAGTCATGGAGGAGCCTGCAGTGTGCTACCCTCTTCTGGGCCACAGATACCATCTGGGGCGCACGGGGGCGGGGGGAGCCCTAGGAGTGAAAGGAGGGAGGGAAAGGTCTTATCTGCACTCCTGGCCTTAGGCCATTTCTGGAGCCCTGAGGATGGGGAGGGCTTCGACCCTGGGTCCTGGCCTTCTGGGAGTTTGCCTTCCCTCTGGCACCCAGCCTGAAGAATGATGCTGGGAAAGGAGCCAGCCAGTCACTGGGCTAAGAGCCGGGGCCCCAGCTGAGTGGAATGGCAGGGCTCTGCGCCGGCACCAGCCTGTCAGGAGAAGACGTACCTGCCGAGAGGAAAAACCTGCCGATTTGGACGAATGGGGCCGTTGCCGTGAAGGACTCCACAGCCATGGCGCTGTGGGAGAGACGGCTGTCAGTGACGGACACCACAGTGGGCGCTGTCTGGGGTCTTGTGAGTTGTTTACACTTGGGGTCCCCCTCCAGGGCTCCTGCAAGTCCAGACTAGCCAGGGCAAGCAGCTTGTCCTCCCCACCCCTGGGATCTTATCCCCTCTTCTGGGCTAAGCACTCCACTCTGTCCCATCAGCCTGTCCTTCCCGCTGGCCAGTTGCTGGACTCCCTAGGCCTCACTCCACTCCTGCTCCCTCCCAGTTTAGAGCCACCCTTGACCACAGACACTTGAGTCACCACTCCCCTGACCCCAAGGGACCCTTGCTCAGAAATCCCAAGGCCCAGATCAAAGGCCATGGCCTCCTCACAGCCTTGTGCTGGTGACTTGTTTGGGGTCAGCAAGGGTCAAGCCTTGCTCTGTGTTCCTGGTGCCCACCACAGGGCTTGGCCTTAAAACTATATCCTATGTTTTCACCAGTATGTGACGCAGAATCAACCCAATCCCATTACTTGATGGAGAAACTGAGACTGGAAGCTCCAGTGGCAGGCAAGGCTGCCCTAGGCCTGGGGCCAAGTTCCCACCTGGGGTTTTTGTGGCCGATCTCTCGGTCGAAGTTTTTGCTATTGACGATTTCTGACCTCCATTCCGTGTCTGCGTGGGGAGAGGGAAAAACTCAGAAAGCAAGGTAAGAGAGGCCTTGTGGTCTTCCTAACTGAGCCTGAAACATCTGGGGGCCAGAGGAAGCTCCTGCAGCCACGCTGACGGGCAGGACAGGGCTCTGAGGACTGGCTCCAGGGGAGTCCTAGGCCCAGGCTGAGCCCTTCCAACGACCCCACCCCCCACGGTCGCGCTATCCTCAGCACTGTGTGCAGGGGAAGGGGCGGGCCAGTACTCACTGTAGGAGTACCTGGTCTCCTTCTTCACCTGCCCGTCCTCCGTGTACTCCCTGCAGAAGGAGCACGGACAGATGTAAGTGGTCCAGGCCTGGAGACCTTCTGGTCTCTAGGCATCTCCCAAGGGAAGGGACCTCAGGGCCCAACTCCCCAGGTAACAGAGCCAAAGCTTTGTCTGCAGTGGGCCAGAGCTCCACCCTTCCAGCCCAGAGCTGCCCCCATCCTTGAAGCAAATGCTTTCCCAGCCTGACATCTCACCCAGGCTGAAATCGGGCTGCTCTCTCTAGTCCTGGAGGCCCCTGAAGCTGCCCTTCTGCCTCTTACCGCCACTCCCTCTCAGCCCACAGGGTCTGGGTGGGGCTGAGCCCACCTGGGCTCCAGGTGACCTGCCCTGGCCACTGAGAGCCTCTTCTGGAACTTCCAGTAAGTATGAGCCAAGAGGCCACCTCTGCTCAGCGTGGGAAAGAAGATGGGCGGATGCAGAGGAGGTGGGGCATGGAGCTGGGAGGTAGGAGGGCCATGCTGATCCCAGAGACATGACTTGAGGCCTGGATCCAGTCATGCCTCAAGGTCAGGTATCTCTGGAACACCCCCAATAAGGGCCCAGAGCACTCTGCACTGGCAACTAATTTGGGGATAATGTGACATTTTTCTGATGGGGGACTCTGTACTTTGAATGTTGGGGCTGTCAAAATGGAAGCCAGTGTACTTGATTCTCAATGCCTGCATCTCCTTTACCCCCAGCTGGCTTTTCACTTCCTGGTACCTCACCTGGACTCCTCGGTCTCTACCCACTGGTACATCTCCACGTGGCGCCGCAGCTTCACAGCTGGGAGGTGGACACCATAGTTTGGATCAGATAAGAGCTTCAAAAAGAAACAAACCAAGAAAATGAAGAGAAAGTTCATAGCAGCCCAGTATCCCTGGCTCAGGGGAAGCCTGGCTGGAGGGAAAATGAAATTAGAGAACAGGGCTAAGAATGAGAATTCTAGAGCTGCCGCATGTGAGAGAGCTGATGGAAGCTGCCTGTCCCAAGTTCTGGACACTTCATGCCCGTGACCCTCAGAGTGCAGGGGCAGGCAATGGCAGAGCTCCAACACCCAGAGAAGTGACACGCTCACCACACTCGGGAGAGGACCCACTTGGGAAGCTCCTCCATGGGCCAGGCCCTGTGCCTAGAGGTTAGCAACCTAAAGCCACCCAATCTCCAAAACAGGCCGTGACATTGTTGCCACATTGTCCCCACTTCACAAGCAAAGACACTGAGACAGAGGAGGGCTGAGTCCACCCAGCTGCCCTGTGGTGGAGTCTGTTTCCCAGCCCAGCCCTGAGCCGGGGTCAGCCACCAGCAGGCCTACCTTGGATGTCCGCAGGGCCCCGGTGATGTGCACCAGCCTCCCTTCATTCTCAGGAGCCACGCTGTGGATGCTGTCAGGAGACACCACGAGCGAGAGCCCCTCTGCCAGCGAGGTTGCTGTCTTTAGCGCACGGCCCTGTGAGGGAAGCAGAGCAGGGATTCCCGCAACTAAGAGATCACTGGACATTTGGGCTTATCACCGACTGGTGGGGCTGGAGAGCTCTTAGGGAGCAGACCCCCCTTTCCCACATCACTACTGGAAACTGAGCTAACAAGTGCAGACTTGGGACCAAACGCCAGACTCCCTCATTCCCAGGCAGACCCTCCCCACCACCCTCAGATTCCCACCAGCCCTGGCCTCGGGAACAGCGGGGGTTCTGCGTGCCCTGCCCCTCCCTCCAGGGTCCTCTGCTCCACTCTCCCCTGCTCTTAGGCCTGTGGTTTACCCAGGCCGAACTGTCTCAGCCACCATCCAAATCATGCTATCCAGGTGTCGCCAGTCAGAACCTGTGTCCCCTGGCCCTAGGAACTAGCTCATAGGACGGAGACCCAGATAAGGACAGTGAGAGAGGACACTGTGACTTCTGCTAAGCCGATTTATAAAGAGATTCTTCCTCCTTTCTCTAGGATCTCTAAGCTACTTCGATGTGAATCCGGAGGTGCTGGAGCCACATTTGCCACCACAAAGCAAGTTCCAAGAAAAAGGCCACAACAGAGGAAAATAGATAAGAGATGAAGAAATGGACATTCCTGGTGACCCCTGCATGTACAGCTGGACCTAACCATGCCTGAAGCCGGCTTCCAGGTATGTGAACGATTCATTGCCCTTCCTGCTCCTGCAAGACTTGACCTTAGTTATGAGGTGGAGCAAAGGAAAAGAATACTGCTGGAATTCAGCATTCCTCCTTCTCTTCTGGAAAATCTAGGCCCTTCATTCCCAAATCTGGCTGTGGGATTCACAGCCTTTGCTCCCTGACACCATGGGAGGGTTCTCTCTTCCCGGGGACCTCAGGCATTTACCTCATTGGTGAAGATTAAGTAGAAAGAGAGCAGGAAGGTCATGAGCCCCACAAACATCCCCCCTGAGGTCTCGCTCAGCCGCTCCAGGAAACCTGGCTGGGGGTCAGATGTAACTTTGACATGTTCTCTCCTGGGACCTGTACTGGAATACTGAGGGAAAAAACACAGGATTAAAAATCAGAAGTTAGCTGGGCACGGTGGTGCATTCCTGTAATACCAGCGACTCGGGAGGTGGAGGCAGGAAGATCAGAAATTTGAGGCCAGAGGCAGCCTGCATAATTTGGCAAGACCATGTCTCAAAATAAAAAATTAAAAATGGGCTGGTGGTGTAGCTCAGTAATAGAGTACTTGAAAAACATACATGAGGCCCTGGATTCAACCCCCAAGTACCTCTAAATAAATAAATACCAGAAGTAAAGTTAGCTTAAAAAATATATTGCATTTTTCTGTTTATAGTATATATGTGTATGTATATATATGTGTGTGTGTGTGTATGTGTGTGTAATGCTGTACAGTTTTCAGTGGCTGATTGTTTTTTGGGAGTAGATTACCAGGTCCTTCTCCCAAGCCTACAGCACCTGGTGTTCCCAGGCACTCTCCCATCCAAGTACTAACCAGGCCCAACCCTGCTTAGCTTCTGAGATCTGATGGGATCAGATGCCACAGTGGTACGGCTGCAGGCATACCTATATTTTCATCTACCTATCCCACCCTCCCCCCATATATATACACATATATACACACATATACATACACACACACATATATGTTGTTGTTAGGTGCTGCCGAGTCAATATCTGACTCATAGCGACCCTATGTACAACAGGTGAAACACTATTGTCAGTGCTTCTCTCCTATTCATAGGGTTTTCAATAGCGGATTGATTTTTGGGACTAGGTTGCCGGGTCCTTCTCCCACATATGTGTGTGTGTGTGTGTGTGTGTGTGTGTGTGTGTATGTATATACACACACATATATATACGTGTGTATATGTATATACATGTGTATATATGTGTATATATGTATATATATACACATGTATGTGTGTGTATATATATATATATACATATATATATATATATTATAGAGTTTGTTCCAGTGTGAGAAATGACTTTGGTACCTGAGGAGAACATCTGCGTGCTGGGGTTCACCTTCCAAATGAGGAATTGAGGCAGGCTCCCTGCAGGAGTGGTGGCCTTGGGTGGGATGCAGAGGCAGACCCTCGGGGAGGGTGGCCTGTGGGAAGTGGGGAGCAATGTGTGGAGGCCTCAGGTTGGAAGTGGAGGGCCTGAGGGGAGAAGGGGCAGCCAGGCAGGCCTGGACAGCTTCCTGGCAGTCCTCAAACTCTAGATCAATGGATCAGGCTTTGCCTAGCCCATGACAGAGGCCTGGTTTGGCGTATGTGTACTGGCAATCCAGAATTGTCACCACAGGCAGATGGCCTGGGCTTGATGCCTGGCTCTGCCACCCACAGCTGTGGCCCTTGGACACACAGTTTAAACCCTCGGGGCCTCCACATTCTCTTCGCTAAGATGGGGGTAAGAATCCAACACACAGGGCTGTAGTGAGAACCGAGGTGCAAGATGGTTAGGCAGCTCAGGGCTGGGCATGGCAAGCACACATGGGAGTCAGCTGGTAGGAAGTTATCAGACTTCTCCAATGCTGATCTCAGGGCCAGCTCCCGACCTGTGGGTGTGCTGGCACAAGTCACAAGAGGCACAGTGGCTCCCATGTGGTTCCTCTCAGTGAGCCAGGCCCCTTCCCAGCTTGGGGGTCAGAAAAAGGATTCAAGTCATTCTGCGAGCAAAGCTGATGCCTTGTTCTTCTGACTGTCCCTGGGCTCTACCAGCACAGGCCTGCCAGGAACCAGACACCTACTGCACTTAGAAATCATCTTGACTTTTGATGCCATTTGGAAATATTAGTGGAGAAAAACCCTGCAGGCAAGTAGGTCACCATCAACCATCATAATGATGATCATGCCAACATGGGGATAGGTGCTACTCCATCTTTTTTTTTTTTTTTTTTTTTGGCAGTACTTGGGGTTGAACCCAGGCCCTCGCATATACTCTGCAAGTGCTCTATCACTGAGTTGTAGCCCCAGCATCTTTTTTATTTTTTACCTTGAGGCAGGGTCTCGCTAATTTACACAGGCTGCCTCTGGCCTCGAGCCTGCAATCCTCCTGCCTCTGCCTTCCTGGGATTACAGGTGTGCGCCAGTGCAGCTGGCAACAACCCCTGAGGAGAAAATTGAGGCTCCATGATTAAATCTGGGCAAATCTGGGTTCAAATCTGGGCAAACCGGAGACCACTCTTCTACCCCTTTGTTCCCCACTGTCTTCTTCATTTCTTGGGCTATGACATGAGTTGAACATTGGGAAACGGCATAGGCAGCAATCAGCAAAGGAGATATGCCTTTCTCCTCGTTTGCCACAGCTAACACCAAAAGATGGCCTTGAAAGGAGGGAAGGAGGCATGGGAGGGTGTCCCTCAGGCAGAGGGAGCGGGGAAGTGGGCAGTGACATGACATGCCTGGCCCACATTCTAAAGCAAAGTTCCCAGTAAACATGGGGGATCATGGAGAATGAATATAAATAGATATATGTATATACAAGGTGGGTTAAAAAAACATGGGGAATGTTTAAATTTAAAAACTTATTGCTTATGAGCTGGAGGCAGAAGGATCACAAGTGTCTGAGGCCAGATGCAGCCTGTATAACTTAGTGAGACCCTATCTCAAGACAAAAAACAAAAAACAAAACAAAACAAAAAAAACCCAGAGGGCTAAGGGCACAGCTCAGTGGTCGAGCCCTTGCAAAAGTATGTGAAGCCCTGGGTTCAACTCACTGGGTACCACAAAAGAAAAAAACAATTTACTACTCACGAAAGAGGATTTCTAGAACTGCTTTAGAAAGTGGCAAGAATGATGGGTGTGTTTGAAGCCAGAGTGATACTTTGAGGGGGATTTAAGCAATGTGTCTTTTACTGTGATAATATTTTTCTTTAAACATTCACCATATTTTTTGTTCATACCTGTATGTGCATATAGATGCATGTGCTCCTCTCCTGCTGTGTGTGTGTGTGTGTGTGTGTGTGTGTGTATACATGTGTATATCACCTTGGCTGCCAAGCCTCTGCCAATTCATCCCATCACTGGGTACACAATTATAGGAGCCTGGTGGCTCAGAAGCAATGTGCAATGAGTGGTGGGAACAGAAGTCAACACATAGGGCCTGAAAATGGACAGGACTGGGAGAGAATCCGAGCTTTGCCAATTATTTGCTGCATATCCCTGAATAAAATGCTCTACCCCTCTGATCTGTAACAATACTGTCCTAACAGGACAGTTGTTATACTGAAATTCTGTTGCCTCTGCTCCACTCCACTGTCTTCACATCTTCCTTATTCATCCAGCCTGGTGGTTCCCAGGAATGGGTAGCCAGCTACTAGATAGACCAGCAAAAGCTTGGTGGTAGAGGATACCCAAACATGTCCATGGTCCTTAGTGAGGGTGAGATCTCAACATACCCAAGATGGTCTTTGTCTACCAGTACCATATGTGAGGATGATTGATGCACCCACTACCTACTATGCAATTAGGCTCTGTGCTAAGTAGGCTTGTTTAAACTTCACAGTAACTGACCCCCATGAGAAAATGAACTCAGAGAGATTAAGGCCTCACAGCACCAGAGTGGGAAAATATGGGTTTGCCCCCAGGTCTGCCTAACTCCAAAGTATACCTTTGTTGGCACTTTCCCATGCTGTAGGTGCCAAGCTGCGCAGGTGCCTTCTCCTGCTGGAGAAATTCCTGCTCTGTGAAATGTGGTGGTGGTGAGGACGGGACAGCAGGGTGGTGGTGAGGACGGGACAGCAGAAGTCCACCTGCTGCGGTCAGGCTGGCCTACTGACTGCCCTCTCCCCAGCAGACTCTGAGTCTCCTGGACCACATCTTGCCAGGTGCAGTATTCAGGGCTCTGGGTCCCAAAGGGCCCAACAGCAGGCCAGGCAGAGATTACTAGGACAGTGGGTGACAAGCCATGGCCTTTTAGGAGGGGTGGGAGGCAGACCGGTTTGGGAACAGAGGAGGGACCTGGGAAGAGGGTGTAAAGGGCTGGGGAAGGGCAGCGATGACACTCCACCAAAGCAAGAGGAAGGGCCTGTCAGGGGCTGGCAGTGCTCCCGGGAGGCTCCAGCAGTGCTTTTCGCAGAAGCAGCCGTGAGTCACCGGTTTCTCCCACACCCAGTTCCCTGGTAGGTGGTGCTGCTCAGTTTGTTGAAAGAATGCTGAGCTTAAATAGAGCGCCCTGCAGCAGGGAAATGCTCCCTCTCCTGGTACCCCGACTCCTCCTCCGCTCACAGCCGGTCCGCAGCATCCCAGCCTCGGTGTACACGCCCCCCTGGCAGGAGGTCATTGCCCACCCAAATGGCCCGGTCGGTCCCTGGCTGGACAGCTCCACCCGGAAAGGATCGGCTTCCCACCCTCGCGAAGGCCTGCCTCGTTCTCCGCGGCCCCGTCTGGCTCCCACATTCCACAAGTTTAAGATCCCCAAGGGCCTAGGCGGGAAGCGGGAATGCGAGGAAAGGACAAGGGGAGGCGCTGTGCACAAGGAGTCCCCACTGCGAGCGGTGTCCCCAAGAACGCGAGAGCGGAGGATGGGGAGAGGTGGCAAGAACGGGCAGGGGGAGGCTGGACAGGAGAGAGGAGCACACGGACGGGCTGCAGGGAAGCGTAGACACGGTCTGCAGAGGGAGATCGGGCGCCGGCCGCACCCCCGGGTGATGGGGAGTCTGGGTGTGGCCCTGCAGCCCAGGAGACACTCACATTCGCGGCCATGGTGGTCCCGAACTCGCTGCCGCCACCTCGCTCTGCTCCCTTGGAAATAAGCTGCCGACCAGAGTATGGCACGCAGACACCTTCTGCCTGTCCCCGAGCTGCAGAAGTCCAAGATTCGGCGGGACTCGCCTCCGTTACCGCCCCGTAGGGCCCTAACTTGTCTACGCATGCGCGCCACAAGGCCTCCTGGACTATGTAGTCCAAGCTCGGGAACTTTAGCCACAAAATTGCGACACGGGCTTTATCTCATTAATGCGCCTGTGCGCTGCAGGATTTGCGGGAGACGTAGTTCCCGCTGCCTTGGCGCGCGGCAAGGGGCGCGCGGCCTGCTGGGAAGTGTAGTTTCCGGCTGTGTGGCCGCGCTGGGGCTCTGGAGGCGCTGAGGCAGGCGCGCGGCGGGCAGGCCCGAAGGGGGCGGGTCCGCGCTGTCCTCAGAGCAGCCCGCCGAGGCTGAGGAGAGGCAGGTCACGGCGCCGGGGTGTTTCGGCTCCAGCCGCCGCAGCCGAGTTTGTGTGAGGTCGAGGCGCGGGGCGCAGCCATGGCCTACTGCCGGCAGGAAGGTAGGTTGGGGCGGCCGCCGCAGGCGCCCGCTCCGTTCAGCCCCCCCGGGCCCCGACACCCCGCGTCCCCACGGCACCGTGGACCGAGGCGCAGCCGGAGGTGTCCTGCTGGGGACCCTGAGGCCGGCTGGGTGTCGGGGTCCCGCCCCGTTTTACAGATGAGAAAATCGAGGCTGTGGGAGGCACAGGGGTCCAAGGTCACTGTGAAGCGCTAACGCGCTCCCCCAGGGGCCTCACGTGGGATGTTCGTGAACTGGCCGGCAAGGCGGGGGCGGAAATGCCGGGCACGTGGCGTCGGACTTGTAATTGGGAATTTGTTAGGAATTTGCGGGGACCGCTTCTACCACACACCACGTGTTCCGTTTTGCATGGGATATCTAACTGTCCTAGCACATTACCACTCGGGCTGGATGGAGTATGTTGTGCTGGAGTGGTGGAACTATCACTAACGGGAGTAATGGGAGCACTAATGGAGCTCCTATTGCATAGCAGGCACCCTTTGAACTCGCTGTGGCTTATCTCGTTGCTCACGCAGTGACCGTTCTAAGTTATGCTCTGTAACTAGCCACATTTTATCCAGCAGGAAACTGACAAAGGTGACTTTGCCAAACCCACGCGGCCCGTAGACCACCATGGTGGCGTTTGAGACCTGCCCATCTGATTCCAGAACTGCATTGTGCAGTGTAATGCCTAGTTTAGACCCTTCTGCTGGGAAGAACTTCCCCTCTTTCCTCCCTGACAGAGTTGGGGTTCACCTCTTCCTTTCTCTTTGCTTGTGACCTCTACCTAACAGCTCAGAGGAGTCCAGATTGCAGGTCTGCTTAAAAGCTTCCCCTCACTGACTGGCAACTTATCTCTGAAGGCCCACCTGACCCCTCTAGGTCCCATTTTATTCATGAAACACTTTCTCAGGGGCAGGGGACGCACCTGAGAGGATAATGGTCAAGAGAGAATTGGAACTCACTCAGAAATTCTTTGGTATTCCTGCTCTCTGAGTTTAATTTAGGGAATCTAAAGCCCGGAGAAGGAGGTGACACCTGCCCAAGGTCATACATCCAGTTAGGAGCACAGCTCAATCTACACTACTGAGCCTTTTTCCCAGTACAACAGCCTGCTTCTAGAACTCCTCCTCCTTCCCTGGGTGATAACCCATTGATGTCTCTACCAGAGTTCTTTCCCTTGGTTAATACTTAATGTGAGCCAGGCGAGGTGGTACATTCCTGTTATTCCAGCAACTTGGGAGGCAGAGCCAGGAGGATCATAGCTTCAAGGCCAGAAGCAGCCTGCACTACTAAGCAAGACTGATTCAAAATAAAAAGTAAAAGCCAGGCACAGTCGTGCACACCTGTAATCCGAGAGACTTGGGAGGCAGAGGTGGGAGGACCTCGAGTTTGGGGCCAGAGGCAACCTGTGTAACTCAGTGAGACTCTGACTCAAAAAATTTAAAAATGGGCTGGGGGTGCAGCCCACTGGTAGAGCACTTGCAAAGTATGTGTGAGGACATAGGTTCAACCCCCAAGCGCACACACACACACACACACACACAACTTAATATGTGCCTTTTAAAAAGTCCCCTCCCCACCCCTTTATTAGGTAGTAGGTCTTTTGTACTGTTTTTTAACCTCCCCTCTCCGAGTCTAATTGACTTCTTGAGTTAGCATTACTTTGGAGTAATCAGGCTGTCCAGGAAGTACCACCCCTTCTTCTCTTGGAGAGTTTTCAAGCCTCACAGATTTAAAGGGCTAAGTCCATCTGCTACCACAGCATGGAGTTCTGTCTTAGTTCAGAGATCTCTCCCTTTCCTAATTTGGAGTTGAGAATTGAAAACACTCATTTTTAGGCCTCCTTTAGTTTTTGTTTCATCCATATCACTGTCTCCTAACAAGTGCTAACTTTTATTTCTCTGCATATTTCACATATGATTTAAGAAAATGATCCCAAACTCCTTGCTATGTTAGGGCTTAGGTGACTGTGCCCCTACCTGTCCCTCCAGCCTCACCTTTCCCTCCTAGCCACTGCTCAGCCACTTGGGCCTCTTGGCGCTTTCCTTTGCTGAGTGCATCCTTCCTCCAATTCTGACTCCATACACTTTAAGATCCAGCATAAATGGCACCTCCTCAGAGACCTTCTCTGACTCTTTGTATCTTCCACATTTTTTTCTTTCTTTCTCTTTTACTTATTTGTGTGTGTGTGTGTGTGTGTGTGTGTGTGTGTTTTAGAGACAGGGTCTTACAGTATCCCAAGCTGATCTCGAACTTATAATACCAGGTGCTGGGATTGTAAATGTGGGCCACCACCCCCAGCCTTAACTTTCACATCTTAAATTCTCTGAAATTACCTTGTTTTTGGCTAGTATATTCTTCCTGTCTTCTCCCTCCAAGCTGAGAACTAGCACAGGGCCCAGGGTACAAGGGTGCTCAGATCTTTATGCCTGCCCTCTGTTCTGAGCAAATCATCACTTGTGCACACTTCCTTCAGAGGTCCATCCACCACTCAGTCTTCAGTTCACAGTGCTCTTCAGTGTGGGCGTACCCTCACTCTGCCCTCTGCCCACAACTCACTGCCAGCACCCTATTGTTCCTTTTTTTAGTTTTCTCTTCCTAGTGCAGAGCCTGCCCTCTCCTGCCCATTGACCCAGTGTTTATTGAGCATGTGTAGTGTGCCAATCACCAACATATAAGAGTGGTTAGCATGACACGTTCTCTGTTGGAGGGACATAAGGTGTTTTCTTTGGGACTGGGCCAGGCTGTTGAGTCCTGACGTGGCTGGGCACCCAGTCTGCTGGGGAGCCCGTGAGCAATATGGATGTGCCAGAGACCTTCATTTAGCTTTCGTTGAGTGAGGCCCGGCCTCTGGTCTCATCGTAAACCTTGCAGCTGCCTCGGCGACTTGCCCAGGTTTGCACCTTTTCCTTCTGGGCTGTGACTGGGCTTTAGCATTGGACTATGCTGAGCTGGTGGGCTGGGATTTAGCTCAGTTGGTAGAGCACTGCTCTGTAGTCTCTGAGGTCCCGAGTTCGATTCCCAGCACCGCAAAATGGGAGAAGGACGTGGCAACCCACTCCCAAGGCAATCCCGAAACAGTCAGCCATTGAAAACCCTATGAGGGTCACTATGAGTCAGACTTGACTCGACGGTACCTAACAACAACAACAACAACAACAAACGCTGAGCTGAGATCTTGGGCAACAAAACTGTCAAGAGCTGAGCTGGGAAGTTTGTGTCAGCTGCATTTGCTTAGCGTGTGGCAGAGGAACCAAGGTCACTAGGTACTCGGGCATGTCCCAGCTGCCTTGTCCAGGTGCTTCCCCAGGCCACGTGGGAGGAGTCTGCTGTGAGATGCCATATGTGAGATGTTGAGGCAGAGATGCCTCTGTGGACAGAAGCCTCCAGGGCTTTATTGTCTTCTGTGTGGGAGACCCCGTGCACATGTGGCCTTCCCTGTGTCCTCGCAACTGTCCTTACTGGAGATGTCACTCTGAATTTTACCCCATGGCATCTTCCCTAAACCTCTTCCTTTCCTACCTGGGACCAAGGCCACGCTTTCCAGGATGAAAAGGGAAACTGAAAGGTAGGGACAATGCCATCTGATTTCCCAGAGCCTCATTTCTGTAGCCTGGGCCTCTACCTTGCAGTCACTCACTCACTAAGGCCCTATGCAAGAGCACTTTCAGATATACCTGAGGTTCCTCCTAAACACAAGGCACCTCCCCTCTCCTCCAGGTGAGGGTCCCATGACCCCAGATCTCCCAGAGCCAGAATGGTAGCCAGAAGGGCTGTAGAATTTGTCTTTGTACTTTCCCAGGGAGGGTCAAGAAGACTGCTCTTCGTTTACTCACCAGACTCTCCCTTGGCTCTCAGCTTCTTGCACAGGGGTTGGGTGGGTTGTCTTTATTCACATTCTAGGCAGCGCCTGAGTCTCACTAAGCCAAGTGCTCAGATCAGCTGTCAGTGTTGTTCTGCCATTGGGGGAGGGTCAGTGTGGCCTTTGGAGGTTCCAGCCCTGTGTGAGCTTGGGCACGTCACTGCCTAGAATCTCAGGCTCACCCCTGTGGAATGAGGGTACTACAGTGCCCTGTCGTTTGTGGTGGGCTGGAGGGCCTAGCTGACACACAGGCCCCAGAGATGGACCAGCGCAGTCTGTCCTCTGGAGATTGCAAGGAAATGAATGATCCCCAGGCAGGGCGGAAGGTGCTTCCTACCTACTGTGCAAATCCGCTATGGGGTTAACTAATGGCCAAAGGTTTTAGGAGACTTGTGAAGTGTTCACAGCCACAAGGTGTCCAGGAAGCGCCTGCCTTCCAGCCCCTCCTGGTGATGGTTTTTTGTTTGTTTTGTGTTTTTGTATGTTTGTTTGTTTTTTCAGTACAGAGGAGCTGAACCCAGGGCCTTGCACATGCTAGGCAAGTGCTCTATCACTGAGCTACATGTCTAGCCCCTTTTCTATTTTTTATCTTGAGTCAGGATCTTACTGAATTGCGCAAGCTGCCTCTGGCCTTGAACTCATGATACCTCCTGTCCCCATCTGATCCTGAACCACTCTGGGCCTTCTGCGTACTCACTGGGTGAGGGTGATGCATCTTGTAGGGCCACTGTAAGGTTTAGATGAAACACGGCATTGAATGTGCCCACCCTGGTTGGAACAGTACTGCTTTGCTTTTCTCAACCAGTCTCCCAGTAGGAGAAGCTTCTAATATGAAATGTATCTGGCTTCCACACCTCTTCCCCTGGAGGCCTCAGTATCCCCCAGCAGCCAGGCCAAGGCAGGGTCACTAAACTCTGCTTTCTCCAGGCTGGACACAGCAGATGAAAACGTCAGCACCCTGTGAAAAGCTCCCTGCTCTGCTCCTCACCCTTGTACTTGTTGGGAAATAACCCCTACCCCCTGGGCTGTGGGTCGTGGCAGAGACTTCCCTTCCTTCTCCTGGTGGTGATGAGAGATGCAGAATCCTAGGAGGGGTCTTGACCCTGGACATCTGTGGCCACCTATGGCCTCTTCCTTTCAGGGGCAAGTGCCTGGAGCATTTTCCCATAGGCCGTCTTCTCTGGAGACTCAGTGGCTGCATTAGCTGGTAGGCTGCAGGCTGGGTCCCCACATCACTGCACAGTGGCTTTGTCCCAGTTCCTAGTTATCCTCAGGTCTTTCACGCTTTCTGAGCCCTGTGGGTAAACTCCTAGGTTCCTAGAAAGCCTCCTTTTTCTGCAGTGCCTTTTTCTCCCTTCTTGTGCCACATGAGCATCCCTGGCCCCTCATTTCCCAGGGCTCTCTGAAGACTGACTATGCCAGGTCCCCTGTGGGCCTGGGGAGAAGAGAGGTAGTGCAAGGAGGAGCGTGCTCACGGGCTAGGGGAGGGCAGGTTGAGAGCTGGAGGAGTTGTCTTTGTTTCTCTTTTTAGGGGAAGAGAGGGCTGTTCCTTTTTTGGTGAGAAGAAGGAAAGACTTGCTGCACTGGGGCACAGTTGGCAAATTTGGGGTTCAAAACAGGCCCATTTGGCTGGATTGGGGACTTTACCTCCTACCTGGAGGGTCCTTTTGGAATGCAGGGAAGCTGCCTTGCTCCTTGCCCACGGCCTCAGTGGGGTTTTGGTTCTTGCCCTGTTTCTCAGCAGGAGCAGCTGTTATGCTGTCCTCCACAGTCAGCCTATCCTCAGCCCAGGGGGAGCAGCTCGAAAGTCCCCTCACTTGGGGGCTGCACACTGGACAGTCTGCAAACTGGAGTGTGGGTTTAAGTGGAGCTCACTGCTCTTGGGTGAAACTTTTCTTCCTCTATTCTCTGAACACCAGGGAAGGATCGAATCATATTTGTGACCAAAGAGGACCATGAAACTCCCAGCAATGCAGAGCTGGTGGCTGATGACCCCAATGATCCCTACGAGGAACACGGTAAGTGACATGGGGCCTCCCAGGGACCCACATACACGGACTGGAGGAAGGCTCAGTATTGAGAACTCCCTTCCTACTTCGTCCTAGTCCATGCTGGGCTCATGATGTCTACTTCAGCCACGGCCAGCTCTCAGGCACTGCAAGCACTGTATCCGTCTCCCCTGAGGGGTCGGGGCTGTGCTGAGCTATTGGTGGTAGTTTCTTCTAACTGCAGCACTTCAGGCTCTCTACCCCCAGTATCTGAACTGACTTAGGCCAGGTGGATGCTTCACAATTATTAAGTCTGGGGTGAGGCTGTTTGTGGATTCCAGCAGTGACAGATATATTAAGGTGATAGGGGCCTGTCTGCTCTGTCCAGTTACCAGACTGAATTCTGCCTCATCTACTAATCATATTTGTAGGCAGGCACATCAGAGTCACATGGCTGGTCCTTTGATGTTGCTGGAGTCCCTGCTCTCTCCTCTGAAGTGCTCCAGTGAGCACCTAATGTCCAACATAGATGGAAAGTTTTCCAGCAACAGCACTCAGCTAAGCTGGTCAGAACTGTGGCATGCACCTTGGCTCATGGCCAAATGTAGCACTGTCCACTTGGGCCTAGGAGGTCACTCACCAGATCCCCCAGCCTGTGTAAGGTGAGTGTGTTTGCAGTATTCAAAAACAATCCACATATCATCACCCCACTCAGTCCATGATCAAAATCCACTTGCTGTGATGGTTTGGATCTAAGTGTCCTCTAATGGTCATGTATTTGAACATTACGTCCCCAGCTGGTGGCACTGTCCTCAGCATTATGGAACTTTGGGAGGTGGGATTATAGCTTTGTGGAAGAGGCGCTCTGCGGCATGCCTTTGGAGGCTCTTACTCAGAGCACTGGTCCATTTGCGTCTGCTTCTGATCTGCTGTGTCATGAGGTCATCTGCCACACTGCCATTGGTCCTCCAACTGTGATCCTCCAGTCCATCCCTCCCCCTGTAAATCTGTTTCAGGCAGTGTCTCTGCCACAGTGACACCTCCCCTGACTCACACGCTAACCAACAAGTGCTTTGAGTACTGCTTGCTGACAGGTGTGGTTGAAGAGTTTGATTCTATCTCCCCTAGAGGAGGGGCTCCAGGCTTGAATTTTTCAGTCAAGACCCATAGTGTCTCTTTCCAGATGGGACACTTGTTACTCTGCTGCTCCTTGGGGTTAGAGCAAAGCTGAGAATGCACAGCTGAGTGCCCTGCTGGAACAGTTGAAAATACAGACATCGCACAGAGTGTAAGCACTCTGAGAATGACAGCTGTGGGAGACCCCTTGTTTAGCACTTTCTTATAAAGAAAAGTAAATCTTGCGTCACTTCCAGCCCTTTGCCTATCTTTAGGTCTGCGTTGTTGTTGTTGTTGTTGTTAGGTGCCAACCAATCAGTGTCTGACTCATAGTGACCCTGTGTTTAACAGGCAAAACACTATTGTCACTGCTTCTCTGCTATTCATAGGGTTTTCAATGGTGGATTGATTTTTGGGAGTGGTTTGCCGGGTCCTTCTCCCAAGCCTACAGCACCTGGTGTTCCCAGGCAGTCTCCCATCCAGGTACTAACCAGATCCAACCCTGCTTAGCTTCGGATATCTGAGAGGATCAGATGCCACAGTGCTATGGCTGCAGGCAGGTCTGCATTAGTTAAGCATATTTCATGAACTGATTGGGCCCAGAGGCCTGTAGGATAGATAGACTGTTTTGTCTCCCGGTGTTTAAAATGTACATCTGTGCTGTAACGATGTGCTGAAGGTACTGTTCACATGGGTTCATGTTGCCTCTGTGAAATGCACATTGTCACTGTGTGGTCTCTGCAAGGTTTTGTCTTACTCCAGCTCTCCTTCTCCTGAGAAATAATGAAATAAAGTCTAATGCAGATCTGGGTTGTACTTTTTCGTTTTTTTTTTTTGAGACGGGATCTTGCTGTGTAGCACAGGCTGCCCTTGAACTCACGATCCTCCTGCCTCAGCTACCTCGTTGCTGCGATTATGGGTATGTGCCACCACACCTGGCTTCTGGGAATTAGTTGTGCAGATTTGTTAGCAGATATGAACCTCCAGGGGCAGCATTTAAACATTTTTCCAGGCTCAGATCCCTGTGAAGCCGGGGGTGGGGGGTGGGTGCTGAGATTGGGTGGAAAAGGCTTGTGCTCTGTGAAGCCTTTGGGCCCTTGCTGTGGTTCCCACTTGGACTCCATGAAGCTCAGAAACCTCATGTGTAAACTGGAGTTAGTAGTACATACTGCAGAAGGTTGTCAAAGGATTTCTTGACTTCCTGAGTATAGCTTAATACACAAGAACTTGCTACCTATTGATATCTCCATGTTACCCCATCTTATAAATGGGAACAGTGACCACAGAGCTAGTGGTCAGTAAAGCTTCCCCAGCTACAATTAAGGGGTGGGGTTCAGCTCGGGACTTTGGACACTAGCTCTGAGTGCTATACCTGGTTATGTTGCTGGAATGAAGGGTCATATCTAATTTTAGACATTTTAGAGGCTCTCTGTATTAAAGAGTGTTTTCTCTCTCTGTAGAAGACTTGTAAGGAACTTCTATATGAATCACATTTGAGTCCATCACAAAGCTGAATATGAAGCCATCATCTTGAAATGTTTTAGAAAACCAGGAAATACTATTTAGATGTGAACAAACATAAGAAAAGGCAAAATTCAAATGGCAAAATGCACACATATATAACCTTCCCAATACACATGTACAAGAAATTGTTTGGCTAAACAGTTTGATAAATATTTTTCATATTTTAACCTATTTATTTTTATCAGGTAGGGATTGAACCCAGGGCCTCAGGCATGATAGGCAATTGCTGCACCATTGAGCTATATCCCCAGCCCTAATATTTTATTTTTATGAGAATGCCATCACAGTATTCTGGTATGGCATTAGCTTTTCGTTGTCCAGCATGTCTTGAACATATTTCTCTACCAATGCTTAAAGATCATCCTCTTCCTTTTTGTCAGTCTCTAGAATAGGCTGAGCTCAAGGGGCAGGGAGCATGAGGACAGAGTCTGGCCCTGGCCCTCTTTGTGGGAGATGAGCAAGGACTGGAAGGAGATCAATAGTTCAGCTACTTAAAGTGTTTGGGCTTTAAAAAACTCATTGCCAGCCATCTGAGTGATTTTTTTCTTTGGATTAAGTGGTTCCCAGTGTTTTATTCTTGGAACACAGACTCACAGCACTGGGAGGTGACTTAGAATATAGATCAGTGTTGCACATGAAGAAGGATGCCATTGGCAGCTCTGTCCAGCTGGGCCAACAAATGCTGGATCTGTGCTAGACATCTGAACCTGATTCAGTCACGAGGTAGGTCCACAGGGGAGTGGCTGCAGGTGCTGTGAGGACTAGACTGGCTTTGCATATTCTGAGGCCATAGAGAACATCTCTCACCTCTTCCCTGCCTGTCTTCCTGTTGCAGGATTGATTTTGCCAAATGGAGATATTAACTGGAACTGCCCCTGCCTTGGGGGAATGGCCAGTGGCCCCTGTGGGGAACAGTTCAAGTCAGCCTTTTCCTGTTTCCACTATAGCAAAGAGGATATCAAGGGATCAGACTGTGTAGACCAGTTCCGGGCCATGCAGGAGTGCATGCAGAAGTACCCGGACCTCTATCCGCAAGAGGATGAGGAAGAAGAAGAGGAGAAGAAGCCCCCGGAACGTGTCAATGAGGCCACTACAGGCAAAGAAGAGCAGGGTTCAAGCTGATGACAGCCACAGGCACTGGGCTCCACTCCTTGTACAGAGTGATGTGGACCTTTTGCATAATGCCTTTTAGTCGCCCTCCGTGAAAGTCTTTTCCTCTGTTGTTCTCTGCACTGTAATGTACAAAATAACTTATTTTGATGATCAGGAGTCTTGGTCCCTTGCCATATACACTGAAAGGGGACCGTATGTGTGTGTGTCCTATAGAAACCTGTCAGCCATTGTAGCTGCCACTTTTGAATCCTCTTCTCAGATTGCCCTGAATTTTGCCATTCTGATACAATGAGCTGAATATTCTCAGCAACCAAAAGAATCATCCAGGAATGTTTCTTGTGAGTAAGCCTATTTATTCTGTTCCATTGTCTCCCTGTTGGTAGATTTTACATCTCTTTGGGAAATAAAATAGAAGCAAAAACCTCTCTAAGAATGCTAGAGCTGGGCTACTCCAAGAGGCCAATGGTCAGAGGTATATTTCTCAAAAACCATTTTGCCTTGGGGATATGAGAGGCTACTGTACTTCATTTCCAATACGTTTGGTTTCCATGTTTGCATCCCGTTCCAGGCTCCAGGTTTTCTACATATGGAAAGTGGAATTTGGATGTTATGATTGCCAGTCCCTTCCTAAGTGAACAGAAAACCTGGTTTTTGCTGTTCCTTGTTTTACTGTTCTGAAAACCCTGGTTCAGGACCTGTGTTCATGCTGGGTCAGATGTAATATTCTTGAGAGGTGGGGACCTAATTGTTGCCAGAGCAGCAGCTAAAAGAGGAAATGGTGTGAATGAAGTTAATCATTAAAAAGAAACGTGATTTCTACCTGATTTTTGAATGTGTCTTTTGTTTTTACTAGAGAGATTTTTTTTTTTTCTTTTGGTACTGGGGCTTGAACCCAGGGCCTCATGCATGATAGGTAGGCAAGCGCTCTACATATTTCTCCTCCCTAATTTTTTTTTTTGAAATTTTATTTTTTGAAAAATATTTGTGTGTGCAACATAATGGGTTTTATTATGATATTTCATGTATGCATATTATTGTACATTGTTCATGTTCATTTCCTTCATTATCCTCTCAAGACCCTCCCTATCCCAACCCCTTCTTCCCCACCAAGAGTCCCCCTTCTGCCGGCATGTCATGTGCATTTGGGTGTGGTTAAATCTAGATTCTCCCTCTGAGAGAAAAATGGGGTATTTGTCTTCCTCTCCCCATTACTGTTTTTATTGCCCCTCCTCTCTTTAGTTCTTTTTTCTCCCTGCATAGTCCCTCTTCTACTTTCATGACATATATGTGTGGAGAGTGCCAAAACAATGGGTATACGTTAAAGTATTAAAATTGTAATACTCAATATATGGCAACCCAAGATGAATACAAGTCACAGTTGACTTCTGTAATTATAAGAGGTGCTCAAAATAGTTATCATTGTAATTTGACTGTAAAAAGTAATACATAGATAACAACTCTTAAAGGTAGATACATTTTTTGGCACCCTGGTATTAAAATACATAATATATAATGTATGTTAAAATATTAAAATATTGAATATATATATGTTGTTAGATGCTATTTAGTTGGGTCCGACTCAGCAACCCTGTGTACAACTGATGAAACACTCTGACTCTCTGCTGTTCCTGGTGCTATGTCAGTGCTTCTGTGCTATTCATAGGGTTTTCAGTGGCTGATTGTTTTGAGGAGTGGCTTGCCAGGTCCTTCTCCGAAGCCTAGAGCACCCAGTATTCCCACGTGGTCTCCCATCCAAGAACTAACCAGGCCTGACCTTGCTTAGCTTCCAAGATCTGACAAGATCCCATGCCAGAGAGGTATGACTGCAGGCATATCTGTATCTATATATTAAATATAGCATCCCCATATGAGAGAAAATGTAGTACTTGTCCTTCTGGGTCTGGCTTATTTCACTTAAAATGATCTCTAGTTCCATCCATTTTCCTGCAAATGCTATAATTTTTTCCTTACTGAATAAAACTCCATGGTGTATATATACCATATTTTCTTTATCCATCTGTTTATTTTGTTGTACTGGAGGATCAAACCCAGAGTGCTCCACTACTGAGCTGCACTCCCAGCCCCCTTTTAAGTTTTTTTCTGAGATAAGGTCTCGCCAAGTTGTGCAGGCTGCCCTTGAACTCTCCATCTTCCTGCCTCCCCTTCTCAGGTTGCTGGGATTATAGGCATGAGCACCCAGCCCCATTTATCTGTTGCTGGATGCCTAGGTTGATTCCATTATTTGGCTATTGTGAAAAGTAGCATAGTAAACATGGATGAGCAGATATCTCTGGTATGTTGACTTAATGTTTCTCAGATATATACTTAAGAGTGGTATAGCTGGGTCATATGGTAGTTCTATTTTTGGTTTTTTGAGGACCCTCCATACTGATTTCCATATTGGCTGCCCTAACATTCCCAGCAGCAGTGTAGTGGGGTTCCATTCTCCCCACATCCTTGCCAGTATTTGTTGGTTGTTCTGCTGATGCTAGCCATTGTGAGGAGATGAGATGGTATCTCAGTGTAGTTTTGATTTGCATTTCTCTGACATCTAAGGATGCTGGACATTTTTTCAGATGATTATTGACCATTTGTACTTCTTTTGAGAACTACTCAATTCATTTGCCCATTTATTTTTAGTTGAATAATTTGCTTTCTTGGTATTTAATTTTTTTCATCTCTTTATATATTCTAGGTATTAATCCCCTATTGGATGTAGGGTTGGCAAAGATTTCCTCCCATTCTGTAGGCTGTCTGTTCACTCTGATAATTGTCTCCTTTGATGTGCAGAAGCTTTTTCATTTCTTGTGGTCCTATTTGTTAATTCTTGCTATTGTTTCCTGAGCTATTGTGGTCCTTTTCAGAAAGTCCTTGCCTATACCTATATCTTGAAGTGTTTTCCCCCAACAGTTTCAAAGTTTCAAGTCTTATACAGATCTTTGATCCATTTTGAACTGTTTTTTGTACAGAGTGAGAGAGAAAAATCAAATTTCAGTCTTCTATGTAAGGATTGAACCAGGGAGACAGGAGAAGAATTGATGCTTTTGAATTATGGTGCTGGAGATATCTATTGAATATACCATGGACTGCCAAAAGAACCAACAGATCTGTCCTAGAAGAAGTGCAACCAGAGTGCTCCTTGGAAGCCAGCCTGCATGTTACATATTTTGGACATGTAGTCAGGAGAGATCAATGCCTGGAAAAAGACCTCATGTTTAGGAGAGTGGCAGGTCAACAAAAAAAAGGAAAACCCTCCACCAGATGGACTGACACAGTGTCTGCAACAATGGGCTTAAATATAAATAAGATCTTGTGCTTGGCACAGAATCTAGAAGTGTTTCGATCTGCTGTTCATAGGGTCACTATGATTCGGACTCGATGGCACCTAGCAACAACAACAACATGTAAGGATATCCAGTTTTCCCTACACCATTTGCAGAAGAAGCTGTCTTTTTCCAATTTATATTTTTGGCACCTTTATTGAATAATAGGTGCCTATAGCTGCGTAGGTTTATTGGTAAATCCTCTATTCTTTTCCATTGAACTACATGTCTGTCTTTGTGCCATCACCATGCTGTTTTTGTTACTGTGGCTCTATAGTATAATTTGAAATCAGGCATTGTGATATGCCCTGTGTTGCTCTTTTTGGTAAGAATTGCTTTGGCAATTTGGGGTCTTGTGTGTGTCCATATGAATTTTAGGACTTTTTTTCTATTTCTGTGAGGAATGTCATTGGAATTTTGAAGAGGGCTGCATTGAGTCTATATATTGCTTTTTTGTAATAAAGCCATTTTCACAATACTAATTGTTCTGATCCATGAGCATGGGAGGTCTTTCCATATTCTAGTGCCTTCTTTAGTTTATTCGGTGTTTTCATTTATTTATTTATTTATTTATTTATTTATTTATTTGTGGTACTTGGAAGTTGAACCCAGGCCCTTGTACATACTTTGCAAGCCTTACATAGGTCTTTGATCTATTTTGAACTGTTTTTTGTATAGAGTGAGAGAGGAATCTAATCTTTGCAAGTGCTCTACCCCTAGCCTGCACCCCCAGCCCAATTATTGTTTTTTATTTTGAGGCAGGGCCTTGCTAAGTTACACAGGCTGTCTCTGGCCTCAAACCTGCAATGCTCTTGGTTCCACCTCCCAATCTGCTGGAATTACAGGTGTGCCCCAACATGCCCGGCTTTCTTCGATGTTTTAAAGTTCATTGCAGAGGACTTTCACCTCCTTGGTTATGTTTATTCCTAGATATTTTATTCTTTTTGAAGCTATTGTGAACAGGATTGTTTTCCTAATTTTTTGGGGGGTGGTGGTGCCACTGGTCTGCACTCCCAGATCATTTTTTAATTTTTTATTTTGAATCAGGTCTTGCTAAGTTATGCAGGCTGCCTCTGGCCTCAAATTTACTGTCCTCCTGCCTCTGTCTCCTGAGGTGCTGGGATTGCAAGCCTGCACCACTATACCCAGCATTGTTTTCCTGATATTTTTCTCATCCTGTTATTGGAATGTAGAAAAGCTACTGATTTTTTTAATATGTTCATTTTGTATCCTGCCACTTTGCGAAAAGTATTTATCAGCTCTAATGAGAGTTTTCTGATTGAGTCTTTAGGATCTTTTAAATATAAGATCATATCATCTGCAAATAGGGATAATTTGACTTCTTTCCAATTTATGTCTTTTTTCTTTCTTTCTTTCTCTTGCCTTACTGTTGTGCCTAAGAGTTCAATTACTGTATTGAATAGCAGTGGAGAGAGTGGACACCCTTGTCTCACTCCTGATTTTAGAGGAAATGCTTTCAGTTTTTCCCTGTTTAGTATGTTGGCTAAAGGGTTTTCATATGTTGCCTTTATGGTGTTATGTTCTTTCTATTCCTACTTTCTTCAGGGCTCTTATCATGAAGGGATACTGATCTTTGTCAAGGCCTTTTCTGCGTTTATGGAGATGACAATGTGATTTCTGTCTCTGAGTCTGTTTATGTGGTATATTCCATTTATTGACTGTGTATGTTGAACTACCCCTGTGTCCCTGTGATGAAATCAACTTGGTTATAGTGTATGAACTTTTCAATGTGTTGTTGAAGTCAGTTTCCACTTATTTTATTAAGGATTTTTGCAGCTATGTTCATTAGGAAAATTGGCCTGTAGTTTTCTTTCTTTTTTTTTTTTTTTTTTTTTTTTTTTTTTTTTTTTTTTTTTTTTTTTTTTTTTTTTTTTTTTTTTTTTTTTTTTTTTTTTTTTTTTTTTTTTTTTTTTTTTTTTTTTTTTTTTTTTTTTTTTTTTTTTTTTTTTTTTTTTTTTTTTTTTTTTTTTTTTTTTTTTTTTTT